>JANVCQ010000005.1:43228095-43244281 GCA_025531925.1 Erythroxylum plowmanianum | reverse complement strand
CAAGCTTGCACGTGACGGATATGGAAATAAAATGATGAGACATATAGTTCAATGATACGTGGAAAATGAAACAATATAGTGATATATGATAAGAGTTGTCGCATTTAAGTCGATTTACTGTGGGGAGTATTTATTGGACAGTAAAGTTGATCATGATTAAGGAAACGTATGTGAAAGATACATGGAACTCATAGAGGAGATATAGTGGCTATACGTGTAAAGGTCATAATGGGTTAAAGTAAGACACAAGAGGGCTGAGTGTACTTGTTTGAGAGGAAAAAAAAATACCAAGTTTTACTGACCGACTGATGTAGTACGCCACCCTCGCGGGGCACGGACTCGGATATCACCAACAATATCGGGTTCGGGTCACTCGGGAGTGGGGTGTTACAATAACAACTAGTTTTGCATTTAAATATGATAAAAATGGAGAAAATGAAAACCTAGAATAAGACCCACGTATATAGAACTTCCCAAAGTTCAACCTTATATTTAACTTTATCACACCTATATGATTGATGGAGAAGATCGAGAGAAAATTAAGGCATAACATTGAAGAGCTCTTAGTAGTCATATTCTTGTCCATCCACAACAAGGTCATAGTTGAGGGCTTTGACCCATAGAGAATAGAGTGGCTTTCAAATTTAAACACATGCGGTAGGGTTTATCTCTCTTTAAGCATACCAACTTGAGTTAGATCGATGAGGCTGGTGTGAGTTGACTTCTCATTCGTGGCTATCTGAGGACTCCATCGCCTTTTTCTTTCCTTTTGGCAGAGAAGAAATGGAAAAATAAAAGGGGATATTTGAAACTCTAAGGAGGATATGCATAACAGGGTTTGACAAGAATCATCCCTCCCTTTTCTGAACATGATGAGCTGTCAACCTTCATTACCTAAGATGAAGAATTAGAGGCTGAAAAATAGAGGGAAGCAAAAAGTGGGAAAATGATTTTGGCACAACTTATTATGTATAATCATCTTAATTTATTATCTTTATCATGTAACAGATATTTATCTATTATCTTTATCTTATTAAGTAAAGTTAATTATAGTTCATTTTATTTTATCTATAAAATATTATATAGGATACAATATTTCAAATATCAATATTTGTTTGAAGATGAAAAAAATACTATAGTTTAGACCAGCTTAGCCTAGTAGATTTAACGTGACTCAAATTAACCAAACTTTAGGTCGAGTTTAGACTTTAAGTCACAATTAGGCTTGACTTACTCGACCTAAAGCCTAAATTTTTACGTAAAATGATGTCATTTTGAATAAAATAACATTGTTTAAGCAATAAACAAAGCTCGAACCCAATTTTAAGTAGAATCAAATCAAGTGATTTGGTGGAGACGAGCCTTAAACTCAAGGTTGTGAGAGTTGATAATCTACATAACACAATGCCCAATATGCCAAGAACCACACTACACATAGTAGTGAAGGTGAAGAAGAAGGGCTTGGAGTCTCTGGTCTTCCTCACTATCCACCTCCATGTCCTACTCTTCTCATACAGTATGGACTCATATGTTTTAATTTTACTAAATAAAAATTAGTAGGTAATTTAATTTGATATATTTTGAATACTCATGAGTAAATAGAAACTTTTATTTTTTAAATATATATTAATAAATAGATGTATAGATAAATATGTAACATTAATAAATACCTTTTAGTAAATAGGCTACTGGAATTATGACAACAATTCTAGATGTTGCATATAAAAGATTTTTTTGCAACCATTTTTTAAAATTTTATTACCTTTTATTATATGTAGCAACAAATTATTATTATTATTACCTTTTAATATTATTAAAGGCAAACTTTAAAATTGTTACTTTATATTAATTTTTAGCTACGCATTTTTAAACTATTACAAACATGTCATTGTCTAAAGCTCTTTTTGCCCTAATGATCTTAGGAGAACATTGAAACCTTTATATATACAACAACTGCCAAAACGTTATGAATTTAAGATATAACAATCTTTGGGGAATGTAATTGCTCTATATGTACCAACAATAAAGGGAAATTAAATCAATATCATAAAGCAATATGAACATAATGAATTATTTCTTAAAGTTGAAGTACTTATGGAATGAGTTCATTTATCTCATGTTAGTACCACAATGTTGAAGTGAAGCAATAAAGGAAATAGCTTATCTAAGTGAGTTGAATCATTTGATGCAATTTTTCGTGGGCCTGATAATATAAGGAATCATATCCTTGTCATGGATCATTTGCCAAGTGTTAATAAGGCATAATCTATGGTGCTATGAGTTAAATAATAGAGAGTGACCTATAATGCAATCTTAGAGTGACCTGAAGGTAGTACGATGATGAGGAAGGAAAAATTTGGCAATAAAAGGATTAGTGGAAGGTGTAATGTAGAGAAAAGAGGAGTTATGGACAAACCAAGCTTCATTATGATCATTACAACAGAAGCGTTCACTCCAAGGATACATGTTCAATTATATGGTTATCTTGATTGGTATAAGGAGTTGCTCGAACAAAGGGAAAAACATGTGATGGGAAATAAAGCTTTAATGGCGTACATGGCTAATGGATCTAATAAAGAGAACAAGGAAAGCGGATCCACAATCTTAATTGCAAACATTATAAAGTTATAACTATTGAAGCTTATGAAAGAAAAGGAGCTAAATGATCTAATATTAGTAGATTTTGCACATGAATTTGTAGGTACTATATTCCATTGTTCATTCCTTTTTTATTAGTGTTTGGATTGTGGCTCTTGGATAATTGACTATGGTGTTTTGAACCAAATACACATTAACATTATTTTTCTTGATAGACTTCTTGATAATATAATTATTCCTATTTTCTTGTATTATGTAACAACTATATATGTGAAACATGTGGAGACATAATTTTGTATAAAAAATGTATCCTATATAATGTTTTTAATATACCTATACTTAAATTCAACTTGTTATATATAAACAAGTTATTAATCTCATCTAATATTAAATTTGAATTTTACACTACCTACTACAATTTGTAAAACCTAAAGACTAACCAAACTCTAACAATTATAACTTTATGGGATTCTAGAATTTCTCCTGCTCATGCCCTTATTATGTGGCTTGCTGCATTAAAGAGATTATCCATTAAGGAAAGATTAAAAGGCACAAACATAGATGCTACATGTTGCTCTATGAGTTGGACAATGAGGATCATGATCACCTCTTGTTCAAATGTCCATATCATGATAAGATCTAGATATCATACTTACAATTGTTTAATGTACATATATTGTCAAGTTCTAACTAGGATAAGCTGCTAATAAGAGTGGGAACTTAAACAAAAAGGGGGACAGGACACTTCTCAAGTAAGGTATATAATTCTTGGTTCATCATATATGGTGTGAAAGAAACTCCAAAATTTTCAAGGTTAAGAAACAAGATAATAAGATGCTATGGAGAAAATTAATGTGAAAACAAGGAATGATATGCCTTACTTACCAATCGATCCTATCTCCTAATATTCAAACAGTCATGGGGTTATAATTCCTAACATGTTGTTATATTTTTCCAATGAGTTGTATTATTATTTTAAAAGAGCTAATCTCTAGTCTTAAGGCTTAAGTTGTTTTTGTTGCCTTTATTAATTTTATAATTTTTAAAAATATTATTTTTTATCAATACAATATTACCTAAAATTTTAAAAAATTAAAGGACATTTACAAAAAAGTATTGTCTAATGATGATATTATCATGAGTTACACTTCCATATGTAGCACTTCTATTTATGTTATTGATCATAGTGTCAATATTGTCAAGTTTATATCCATTTGGCATAATAGACTTGAACATACTTCTTCAAATGTAATAATGCGTGTTACTATTCCTGATATCATGATTAAATAAGAAGTTGCTTTTTATGGTTATGTTTTATGTTGTATAAAAAAACAAAGATTTCTTTTACACTTTAATACTATCCAAATTAACAAACCTTTCTAAATGCTTCACATTGATATATGAGGACCATATAGACAAAAATCATTATTTAGTGCCATGTATGTTTTGAATACTATTGATGATTATATCTTGAGAACTTGGACATATTTAATGGATCATAAACTCAAGTTGTTAGCCTTTTAAGTACCTATGTCAAGATGATACAAAGCTAGTTCCATTTCAATGTTCAAGTTGTTAGAAATGACAATGAAACTAAATTCTTGAGGCTTTTTATCAGTATTTTTTGGATGAATTAGGAATAATTCATCCAAGATCATGGGAGTATCCTCCACAAAGTAATAGATTAGTTTAAAGAAAACATAAACATCTTCTTTAGATCCTTAGAGCTTTATTATTTTAGGCTTCTTTGTCAAACGGATTATATGATGATGTCATCCTAATATATACCTATTTGGTTAATCATTTACCCTATTCTCTTTTTAACTAGAAAAATCCTTTTGAAATGATCTATGGTCATGCCCTATTGTATGAGCATTTAAGTGTTTGGCTGCTTATTCTATACCACAAACACCAAACCATCTAAAGATAAACTTGACCCTAAATCTCAAAAATGCCTTTTCCTTGGTTATAATTTAGGACAATTAACTTTCAAACTTTATACACAAGCCATCTTGATATCCAAAGATTTTATATTTTTATAAAACCACATATCCTTACCAAATCTTGTTTACCCATTGTTACAACTAATGAAACCATATATCTTTGTTGACCCTTCTCTAATGCCATGAAGAAAAATAAAAGCTATGTTAAGAAGAAAGCTATAAACTTATATAAGGAAAACTTATAACTATCAGTTAATAAAAATATGTAACAAAGCTAACAAATTCCTAACTAATCTTAACCATGCATGACTATAAGTGAGTTAACTAAGCTAATATAATTAACTATAACTATATGTTGTTATAAAAATCTTAACTTATATATTTTAAACTATCGATCTTAAATACAAAAAAAAAGATTATAGGTTTTAGTCCAACAACTTGATGATTTAAAACTAAGTCTAAACTAAACTAATTTTTTGAATATAAATTAAGTTAAATATATGTTGGATTTAGCAGTAGTGGGTGTCCTATAAATATCTACCTTTAAATGACTAAGGTCTTTAAGAATAAGCAAAGTGCAAAGTAATTAAACAATTTAGAGAATGAGAAATATGAGATAGATCTAAAACTAGTCAGTTTAAAAAGATACAAACATGACATTACGTTATCTTTATTTGTTAGGACAATGGAATAAGGCTTTGGGATGTCCGAAAACTATTTGAAGCAAGCTACTTTTATCCTTTTGTATTTTTAAAATGGGATTTTTTATCTCATAAATGATTGCCAACCTTCTTCTTTGATGTTATTGAAGCTAAAATAACAATGAGAAATAAATATGGTCATAACTCATAATAGTATAGAACTAAAAGCATAAGTTGCTTAAGCTTAACGACAAATATTAGAAGGGAAGATAATTGTGAAAGGTGATACTCAACTAGGTGATGTGGTAAAATGATGTGACCTATCTAATCTATATAAATGGGATAAGTAATTTTTGTCCTCGCTTTAATTAGCCTTTTCTTTGGTCAAACTTTTGCATCCTTATAATTCAAATAAACAAATTAAACTTGAAATAAAATGTTGTAGTTGGAAAAATACAATACTAATTTGCAAATTAATGTTTCCTTTTTTGATGTTATTGCAACTTTTATGGCTCCCTGATTTTGGGTTGTTGTTTTCCTTTTTAAGCTAAAAATCTTCTTAGAATAAAAAACCTTCATTAGTTATAGATATGAGGTCATTTACAGTTACAATCTATATCATAAGTTATCCTTTACGAAGAGACTCTAATGATAGAAGTTAGATGTAAGTATAAGGATAGATAAGAGATTAACTTACACCAACACATATTTCTAACCATTCTTATGATCCTATGTAGGGAACTATTGCAAAGAATGAACATATAAAAGTAGCCTTTCAGGAATTAATCATAGAGATGAAATAAAATGTTAGCAATTTGAATAAGTATAAACATGCATCAAATCCAATTTAAAAAATCTAAGGGTAGATGAACAACCAATCCCTTTGTTAAATATTTATGATCTTAAACATTGGGATAATCTTGACAATAAAATAAGGAACATTTTACTTGAAAAAAACCTATAAGGGAATTGAATCTTGTGTTTTCTTTAGACAATACATATTTGAATATTATCGATTCATTGGGGCCCTTCTTTTTTACTTTATTTTGGACCTATGAAATGTTAGGAGTGACCCTGCCCTTGACAAAAGAAATTTATTAGTAAGATTAAGCCATGCAACAATTTTTTTAAGCTTAGTATTAAATCGTAATATTGGTAAATTTAGATTATTTATAAGATAATTATAAATCATTATTCAATTTTCTACTAGGAAATTATGAATTGAACATAATGTCTTTTAGTTTCAAAATGAATCATCAAATTTTAAACAATTATGAATAAAATATTAAATCTTTATAATAGTTTTACCATTGTTTATATTGACGATGTATTAGTATATTAGAGTATATTTGTTCAAATGTCATAGAAAAATGCAAGAATGGTAATTTCAACAATTGTACACTATAATGATTAGATTTTTGGGATGTGTTATTTATCAAGGAAATATTAAAATTAATAGAATTTATGTTCTAAGAATATTTAATAGAATCATTTAAATAAAACAAAAAATATCTAAATTGGATGAAATTATGGTTTAAAATTTATGTTCTAAGAATATTTTTCTGTTTAAACATCTTTTAAAAATTAAGTAATAGTAGATGAATAAGTTTTTAAAAAGATATCAAGAACATCTTGTACTTTATTTTACGATCTTAATATCAATTTGAAGGAGTGTAAGACAAAGAACCCATATATCAAACATTTGGATAACCTCAAGAAAGATTTGACTATTACATGATGTATTATGCAAAAAGAAAAACATTTATAAATAAAAGAGAAGTCATATACAAACTGTAAAGGTAAACCATGCCATTACTTATTATATTCTCTTCCACCTTAACATGAACCTTACGATAACTCCAGATATAAATTAAAACTATCCACTTATGTTGGTCATTCAAAACATTGAGAGAAAAATATCATAAGTGCTTTCATCTTGTGAGTATTGAGAGTGTTCTCAGTTCTTTGAGGTTAACTTCTTATACTTAAAGCATATTTTCAATTATGTTCGCATAATGTACAATTATAATTGTACGAAATATACAATTACATAATGTATATAGTTTTGATATTGTTATTAAAGAAATAAAATTAAAAAGCATTAAAATTTTTTACTAAAAGCATAGTAACTTTATTTAGGACTGTTTTGGCATCAAAACTATGTTAATTAGAGAATAGGGCTAAATATAACAAAACCTTATGATTTAATATTGGCCCCATATTTTTTTTTTCTCTAGTTAAGCATGATTTAAATGAATTATGAAGTTTTGATGGACTTAATTTTTGGAGTTATTATTATGTTAATGTTAGTAAGATTATATGACATAGGTTAATTGAATTAAAGTGTTAAGGTAGTAAGATTACATAAAGGGCATTTTCGGAAGACCATTTAAGGGTATAAGACCATGAGCTTATAAGGAAGGGCAAAATAGACATTTCTCAATCATTAATGGCATAATTGGAAGAAGAGGTGTTAGCTTGCTTTTAAATGAAGAAGAAAAAACGAAAATAGGAGAGAAGAGAGGAGAGTTTCGGTGGAGAAGAGAGAAAAGAAAGAAAGCTAAGCTAAGTTTTGATTTTTCTTAGTCTTAAAGAGTGATTTTAAAGTTATTCAAGAAGGGAAAAAGGAAGCGAAGGATTAGAGCTTCCATTAGAGCCAACAATATCACTATTTGGTGAAGATTTAAGGTAAGTTTGATTTTAATCTTTTGGATTTTTGAAAAGGTTTTGGTTCATAAAACTTAAGAAATGTATGGGTTTAAGAATTCTAGGATCAATTTTAGTGAATATGTCTTATGGGTTCTCCAATTTGAATCCTTATTGAATGGGAATTTTATCTTTGATAAAGGAAATCAAGAGAGGCAAGATGAGAAATGGGAGAGACATTTTTGAGCAAGTTTAAAGCAAGGAAATTCAAGGTAGGTTTCATGTTTATAATTGGATAATGAGCTATTATGTTTTCCTTTCAGTCAAGAAAATAAAATGATTTTTCATTGCTTTATAATTATGGCATTTATTGTTTTTTAATTATTTGAGAAATTGCAATATGCTTGATATTTGAATTTGGTTGATTAATTGTGAAAAGATGATGGAAAGTGCATATGAAATATTTCATGTTCATGAAAAAAATGTTTTGAAAATGTGCCATTTGGGCAACATGGTTACAAGTATGAAATGCATGTTATGTGGGTTTGGTTTAGTCCCTTAAGTATGTCAAGTGCACTTTGACTAAAGGTTTCTCCCACCTGCCCGCTAGTGGCATGGAGCTCCTTTATAGACTTCCATAAGTTCACGGCTATGCAAAACTATTTTGTGGGACTGCAATAGTCCGTTCTGTTCACGGCTACACAGGACCCTTATGGGTAATGTGTAGTACATTATGTTTTTGGACCAACTCAAACCATTCTGATGTGTTTATATGTTCATGATATATTGACAATATTGATGCATACATGATTTGTTTTATTGTGAATTTGGTTGAAAATTTAAGAACCATATGTTTTATGATTCAATAAGAATTTTCTATGACAATAAACATTTTAAATGGTTTTGCTTGTTATTTGTTATAAACTTATTATCCACGAGCTTTTAAGCTCACCCCCTTTTCATCCCATCTTCAGGTGAAGAGAATGAGGTCGAGTAACCAAGATTTGAGGCATCATTCTACTTTTGCAATGTTTCTGTATATTAAGTTAGATTTTGTAAAAGCAAGACTTTAGATGCTTTTCGAGAATTATTAGGTTTGGTATCTTTTGTAATTTGGATTTTGATACCAATGATGTAATGTAGCTTGGAATGCCATTAAAGCTTTGTAAACTCTTATTTGTTGTGAATGAATTATGAATTGTGTATGGATAATGTTGAGTTGGAATTTGATATATTTTGAAAAAGTTATCAACTTGAGATGATGACTTTTGAACATAAATTGTGGATATGTATATACATATAACTGAGATATTATGGAAGAAGGAAAGATAGGATTTTTATGAAGATGCGAATTAGTTGTAAGGGATGAGTCAAATGAGTAGAGATTAGGGAGTTTAATGAAGTAAGGTTGGTAGTTGAATGGTTATACTCATGACTTTCCAAGTTGTACATTGCAAATTTCAAGTTTTTCTTAAGGATCAAATTGGGTTCCTGATTTTAGTGGAAAAATCTGAATTGATCTAGGTGGAATTAGTCAAAGTTGTCTTCTTAAAATTGTAACTTATCTTTCAAGCTTTCCATTGGTATAAAGTATGAAATTTTTGGACAATGGAGTTAGGAGATATGATCATTAGAAGTTTGTGATGTTGTTTAGGATGGACTTTAGGGATAGCTACATTGATTTGAAAATTTGACCCTTATAGAGGCAGAAATTATTTTTAAATTCTCCATAGAATTGTATATCTAGAAGTCTTCTTTAAAAAGGTCTAAGAATGAGCTTAATCCGATATTTCTAGTGAAAGTTATGCTCATTTTACCAAGACAGGTTGGAGAAAGAAAAGAGAAAAGAGGAAGTCACAATCGCGACATTGCGGAAGCATGATCGTGACCCGCAGGTCTTCTCCCCAACCTAAACATGTTCCACTCTTTTGACCATAATTTTGTCGTCTGACCTCTAAATGACCTAATTTTTGAAGCATTGGATTTTTAACACTTTTCTATATCTCTCCATAAAACTTTATAGCTTTTGGCATTGATTCGAAAAAGATTGATTGAATCAAAGTATAGGTATCAGTTGAAAGAGTATGAACTAGATATTTCACTGAATATGCTTCAGTATTTTGATGATATCTTGATGAATAGAGCTCCAAATAAGATGATTCTTATTTTTACATAAACTAGATACATATACCTACAACTCTTATGAAGAGATTAAATTTTAATTCAGACTTTAAGACTTTCAATTTCTGGATAGAAGTTGAGCATAGTGTACTATTTCAGTTTAAGAATAGTATGAAAATGTTTAGGTTATAACTTTCATATTTTTGAACCAAATTGAATGATTTTAGTGTCATTAAAAACTTAAGACAATGGGGAACAAATGTTCTAAAGAAGCCAAATTGAAATTCCAATTTGAAGTTTCCTAAAATATGTTCAGAATTAAGAGAAATGAGTTTGTTTTTTATGATTGACTTATGTGGGCACGCCACCCATGTGGGATGATGGATAATGAAGGTTCATTGAAACAACCCTACAAGGTGATTCGGACGCTTAAGTCTTATGATTTTCAGAGTAAGAGTTGGGCTCCGAAAACGGTGTCCAACATTTAACCCTTTTTCACTTTACTCCTTCAATTTTAAAGTATAAATACCTCCTCGTGCTTAATTGTTGATTTCAAGGAGCCTCTAGCCTAAATCGCTGTGAAATTTACTCTCATAAGACAAAAGGAAAGCATATTTAACCTAATTAGCACACATAAAACTTCTATATCTAACAATTGTCACATAAGAAAAGACATTTTTATTAAATATAGAGAAATGAACTCTTGCACGATAACTTTAATTAACATGTAACAATATTATGCAAGACGTTAATTCTTTTTTTAAAATGATGTAATCTTCATTATATGGTTGTTATGGGACATACAAGTTGCTAAATGCTCTAAAATACTTAAAGGAGATTGACAATAAAAACTCTTTGAAATTAATAGTTAAGTATAAGGGAGATTTTACATTTTTTAAATTTTCAGACGCTAAATCATATGCAAAACCATTGTATTTAACTTTTTTTTATCTATGAAGTAAAAGATAGATTTCATAGTCTAAATTCTGGATAACTAATAAATTATTAATCATATTTTGGAATAGAGTTTTAAAAATATTTTTAAAATTTTAATGGATATTTTTTAAAAAATTAAACCAAAATATAAAATTTTAATTATTTTCAAGAATCAAAATAATAATAATAACAATAATAATGGAAGTTATATTTTAATATAGAACTTTTTAATTTTATAATATTAGTAAAAATAAAAAATTATTAATCAAATGTCAAAATTTTTTAATTGTTTTACAAATATAATGCACTGTTAATTCCTACCTTTAACTTTACCCATTACATTAGTTGTATCCATTCATGTCAGGCAACACGTATAATTTTAATAAATAAAATATTTAGTAAACTAAAATTTTAGGAGTTTGAAGTCATTTTTGATAATGATATATAAGTAATTAATCAATTTTTATTAATATTCTTATTCATTTGATTTTTAATTAAAAACAACACTTAAATTATTAAAGATTCTCTATGTACATTAGTAAGGATGCACCCAACTTAATGACGCTCCACATCAACAAAACTAATGAGCTCTCAACATAGGCCCCCAACCACGCAATCCATAAGTGGATCTCTCAACTTTAAAATGCAAAGAATTACGTGAAGTCTTAATCTCTAAAAACAACGAAATCCTATTGAATTAGTTTTTAAAATACTTATGAAGCCAAGCTTATTCCCGAATCTAGTTCGTAGCACATGATCAACTCACCACTGTTACTACAAATTTAGAGGCTTGAAATTAGGCTAGATAGAGTCAAACAGGAGAATATCCCATTATGGGTTGAAATCCATAATATTCCTTAGAATATTGGATTATAGATGGGGCTTAGCTCATTGGGCAGTTATATTGGCAGACCCCTTTGTATGAACGAAACTATAACAAAGAGGAAACACATTGAATTTTCTAGGATATACATAAGTGTCAAGTTAGATTAGGAAATCCAAGAAAGTCATCCTAATAATAAGGCTTAGTAAGGAAGGCAAAGTAACTGAAGATGAGGTTGGTGTTTCTCATTATTAAGGACCTTCTCTAAAACAACAAGGAAAGACCTTAAAGCCAAATGGTAGGTTGTTTATCAAAGGTGACTATGAGGAATTGTTAACCTTAAAGATAAAACCCCAAATATAGAGGAAGTATCTACACACTCTCCTACACTAAGTTTTAATCCTGCATCTATTGTAAAACCTAACCCTAATTAGGTTGTGCAAAAGACAATGCCAAAGTTGAGCAGGGAGCAATAAACACTCATTTATGTCCCATTGCAATCCTTAGCTATCACTTTGCATAAGGAATAACAGGAGGAAACAAAAGATATCGTTAAAGAAATAAAGCCATATAAAAGTAAAGATAGAGATGAATCATAAGGAAATCTTAAGTAGTAAAAAGAGGAGGTGTAGTGAGAAGAGTTAAGGTAGGATCCCTATCACCTCCTCAACTTCTTAATGTCCACTATTACGTGTAGCACTAGGGACAAAAACTGTTCTAATAAACTAACTACATTATGCAATTTTGCTAAAGAGTCTAAAATTATTTTAATGGGTCTACTTGAGATAAAGATTAAATAGTAAAGTATAATAAGATTAAAAGCTCTAAGAATTTTTTGGTCACTTCTAACCAATCACCACCTTGGCCCTATAATAATGGTCTTATAATAGTGGCATATGACCTTAGAAGGTAACAATTAGTGTGATTGACTCCACAAATTAGGTGATGCAATTGGATGTGACTTTGCTTCAAGGTAATTAAAAAATGTTACATTCATTTATGCCTCAAATTTCCACTTTCAAAGGGGGTCTTATAGGGGAAACTGAGGGATGTCTACTCAACAATATAAGACCCATGGCTAAAACTAGGATATTTCAACATTGTCCTATACAAGAATGAAATTAAAGGTTATGTAGGCTTAAGATCCTATAGTGTCCAGAACATTGGCATAACTATCTTAAAGATGGAAGGATGGTTCTTCTCTTCAAGAAATAAGAACCAAAGATGGCTATTAAGGAAGAAATTGGACCGTGCTAAATGAGAACAGGATGGACAAGTACCCCATAATCAAAGTAGTATTAATGCTCTTATAATTTTAGATCACTACCTTATAATCATACAATATCTAGAATCTAACAACTATAGAACAGGGCCCTTTAGATTTAAACATTTCTTAGTGGAAGAAGCAGGCTTTAAGGTCGAAATCACCAAGTTAATATAGTAGGAAATTAAGGGAATCAAAATGTACATATGTGCAAGGAAACTAGACCTTATTATATAGGAAATAAAGAAATTTAATGCCAAAAGACAACACTAAAGAAAACATGGAGATTGCAAAAACCAAACTGATACACACACAAACCTCACTAAACTCAAATCCTGAAGAAGTATAACAAAGCATTAGAGATTCATAATTCCCTATTGAAACAAAGATATAGTATCAACTAGCTCACGAATAAGGACAGAAATGTAATTTTTCACAACTTTGTAAAAGCTAGATCTATGACCAACAAGATTTTTTTCCTCATTAAATGATGGATCAAGAATTTTCTTACAATAAGAGCTAAAAAAAGAAGCCTACCACTACTTCTATAATTCATTCAAACAACAAACCACTACTTGTTCTATCCTCTGCCTACTCAAGTCCTTCACTAATAACTATTAACTTTGTTTAACGGCTACTTTTTCTTTAAAGCTTGGCCTATAATAAAACAAATGGTCATTGAAGCAATATGAAATTTTATTTGCTTGTGGGAAGCTGCTTTAAAGAGGTAAATAAAACCTATATTTGCTTGATTCTAAGAAAACATGTTCTTGTCCCATTTTAAGTGAATTTCTTATTGCAACTTCATTATAAAGTTATATCTAAGATTATGGCTATAAAAATAAAAAGGCCCTAATTTTACTGATTGGTGATTCATAAGTGCTTTTTTAAAAGGAAGAGAGATAAGGGACAATATCCTAATAATGCAGGAACTACTAAACAACTATAATAAGAAAGGAGCACCTAAGAATTGTGCCTTAAAAGTTGACTTCATTAAGGCTTTTGATCTTATTAACTAGGAGTTTGTTTTGCAGCAGCTACAGGTTTATGAATTCCCTAATCAATTTAAATATTGGATCAAGTAATGCATCACAACTCCTTCATGTAGCATTCTAATCAATAGGGAACCAATAAGGCTTCTTAAAGGAGGTAGCGGGTTGAGGCAAAGAGACCCTTTGTTCCCCTACCCCTTCATGTTATGCATAAAGGCCTTATCTAGTTTGAGCAACTACTATTTCTCCTTAAGCTCGAGCTTTGATTATCACTTCAAATGTAATAAAATTGGTCTTACTAACCTTTGTTGTGCAAATGACTTACTTATCTTTTGCAAGGCCAATGATAGATCCATTTGCACAATTATATTATACTTGAAGGTATTCAGTGACCTCTCTAGATTAAAAGTGAACCCTAACAAAATCCAGTTAATCTTAGCCTATATGTCTCATTTGGTAACCCGTAATAAAAGAGTCAGAATAAAAAAGAATGAAAATAGAAAGTAAGAATTATAATATGAATAAAATTACTGATTATGCATGTTTGATATGAGATTAAACAAAATTAATAGTTATGTTAGTATTTGGTATCAAATATTAGGAATGATAATGAGAAATTTTGTGCTCATATTTCGTTATTATATAATTTTCTATAAATATTTTATATTTTATAAATAATTATCAAAAAATGTTAATGATTTA
The DNA here is from genome assembly GCA_025531925.1 of Erythroxylum plowmanianum. Lineage (NCBI taxonomy): Eukaryota > Viridiplantae > Streptophyta > Magnoliopsida > Malpighiales > Erythroxylaceae > Erythroxylum > Erythroxylum plowmanianum. Next base: position 43,229,615 of record JANVCQ010000005.1, on the reverse strand, counting down.
TAAAATTATTAATTTTTAAAATAATTTTTATGATAAGAATAAAGTATCAACAAAAATAATTGTTAAAGTACTTAATATAAAAATTATAATATATTATTTTAATGAAGATATTTTTGATAAGAATTAACATCCTAACAACATTATGATAATATTTTGATAACAACTTGATAATATTCCAATAATATCTCTTATCTCTTATTTAGAATATTTGATTGCATCTTATACTCGCACCTCTTTAGGAATGAAATCTAGTATTGTTCGGAATTTATTCCAATTTTGTTATTTTTGTTTTATCCATTTCTAATAACCAAATAAGTAAAAATTGTAGAATAAATGTTGCATTCCCATTCCTACCTCTTTAGTAATTGTTACAAAAAAAGACCTAAGTTTTATAGAGGACACATAATGGCTCTCAAGAGTATTAGGTTTTAAGATAACTCAACATCCTATCAAATACTTAGGTTTGCCTATATCACAAGGAAATTAATGTTTAGGGACTATACTCCATTGTTGAAAAAAAAAACCATAGAAGACTAAACCACTAAGTCAACAAAGACATGTCTTATACAAGGAGGTTAATGCCGATTAATTTTATTCTTGACTCCCTTCGCATTTATTGTCTGACTCACTCATGTTTCCCTAAAAAGGATATCAAGACAATCAAGAAATTTCCTATAGGGTGGCACAAAGGAAGGAAAAGTTTTGGCAAATTTCAAATGGAATTATATGTACAAGCCCAAGGAATAAGGTGGATTGGGGATGACCGAGACAAGCCTTATAAATAAATTCCTTGTTACTAAAAGGCTTTGGACATTGTTGGTGACACAAACGCATGGTCATATTGGATGCATATTTATATTCTCAAAAAACAAGAGCATTTGGGAGCCAACTACTGTTACAAGACACACTCGGTTCCTATCTCACATCCTAAGAACCAAGGAAACCCTATGCAACTTCATCAAATGTAAGATTAGGAATGATAGAAAGGCTTCTATATACTATGACAACTAGAGTAATGTTGGTCCCCTAATCCATTCACCATTTAGAGATTAAGTGCCAGTTTGTTTCAGCTTTTAAAGAATGAATAAGCACTTTTTTCTACCACAAAAGCTATTTTTAAGAAAAATGAATGTTTGGCTGTAAAATTCAAAAGTATTTCTTTATAGAACTGATCTTTTTGGAAGCTAAAATACAATTTTTTTAGAAGCTCAAATTTAAAACTTTTCAAAAAAGCACTTTTTTAGGTAAGTTTTCAGATTTATTAATGAGCTTATTTTTTAGTCCCTTTTACCCTTATGTTTTTATACATAATTTTTACAATATCCACAAACACATCTTCACGTTTATTTTGAGATTTATATAATATTATTTGACATTTTTATATGTTTTAATATTTATTTTTTATATTAGTTTTACTTATATTATAATCCATATAAAGATTTAGTTAGATATATTTTCATTTATGTTTCATATGTTTTAAAATTATATAATAATTAATATATTGTGCTTTGCATATTGTT
>JANVCQ010000005.1:43174592-43187366 GCA_025531925.1 Erythroxylum plowmanianum | reverse complement strand
TAGTTGAAATGGTGACTAGGGTGATGGACTTAGGGCCTTTGCACATACAAGGTAAATCTTTATTCTTTAGAAAATGGTAATTGGGTTTTAAGCTAGACAGAGAAAAGACCAGAACTTTATCTATATAAATTAGCATGCACAAGGATCCTCTTGGGTATTAGTCTTCGGAAGGACTAAGTTACTTGGCGAGCTACATTGGCACACTTCTTGCCATGGACGAGAACACAGCAAACATTAAGAGAGCGGGTTATGCTAGGTTATGTGTTGAAGTTGAGTGGCATTCCTGAAACCATTCCTATAATGAGGTATGATGAAGGTGGTAAATTGATTGAAGACAAAATACAATTATCTTATCTGTGGAAGCCTCACTTGAAGGACAAAGCCAAGATCTTGATCCCTAAGAAAAGCAAAACTAAGGAAGAAGTAAGGGCACAAATAACACATATCCCTTGTTAGTTAGTAATGGAGTACAAACAGTGATGGTCAACAACAACAAAATAAATAATTTGGAGAGTCATGTAATTCAAAATAAAGAAATACCCTAGATGGGAAAAAAAGGAAAACCAGAGTATGCATGAAACTTCTGATACAAGTGTGAAGACTGGTACTAATCTGGATTGGAATGATCAGCTAGTAGATTCATTAGATACAAATGCATCAAGTCCCCTTGATAATCAGTCGCTTGAAGTTACTTCTCTTATAAACTCACCTATACAGCAAAATAAAACAAGATCATAATCCAGGTCACTGCATCTTGAAGTTTAAATCATTGGCAGAGATTATATCAAAAAGAGAAAGTACCAAAGACATGAGTTATAGACTTTTATAAATCTACAAAAAAAACATGGAAATCCTACAACAATAGATCCCAAAAGGGTCGAAAGTGAAGTATCTTCTAAATTATTATTGTTCTTATAATTATTATTGTTGTTGATATTTTTGTTGTTGTTATTGTTGATGTTATTATTATTATTATTATTATTATTATTATTATTATTATTATTATTATTATTATTATTATCTGCTCTATATTTTTATTAAAGTTATAAATTTAATTTTTATAGAATTAAATATCTAAATTTTAAATTTCTATAAGAATATTCAACAAATACTAAGATATATAATATTTATACTCTTATAATTTTTTTAAAGTCATGTCTTCATAAGTTATTTTACACATAAATAGCTAATTTTATTAAACATTAAATAACAAAAAATTAATACAATCTGCTGATTAAATTAGCTGATAATTAACTAATAGAATCAACTATAATTAATAAAATTAGTTTATTGTCGAAGAGGGCATAATGGCTTAGAGGAAAATTCCAAAAGCAATAACAGCAAATGAAACAACAAATGTGGGAACAAACAAAGAATTATTTGTAACAGAAAAATGGTCTACCTCAAATGGAGAAATCGGAGCACAAAAGACGCTGAAAAGACGGGCTGAAAAAGAACACAAAGAAGAGAAGGCAAAACCAGGTTGAAAAAGAGGATGTGATGTTTTTATGACCAAAAAAATTGGTTTTGAAAAGACAGAAAAACATAATTTTTTATATTTTTGTAAAGTTTGTATGGTTTTCTTATTTTGAAAAACAAAAAATGGCAATAATATTCAACCAAACACATTAATTGTAACGAGTTGTTTTTGTTTTTTATAAAAATTAACAACAAGAAATGAAAGAAAAAAACCGACCCAGGCCGAAATTGACGTTAGGAGTAAATGTACAACGGACGAGGATATGTATGTTAGGTCTCCCTGATTTAAGTGAAGAAATGGGCAATCAATTTAGTGGGCAAGTCATTGAAGTTTTTAATTTTGGTTTCTTATTTTTGTTTTAAATAAAAATAAAACTTATTTAATTGTTGTAGTTTTTATCACGTATCATAATTATAAATTAGATAAAATTTTGAAGAAAATTTTTTATAAATATATAAAATTTATTTAAAAACTTTTATATAATATTTATCGATAAATTATTAATAAAATTTTAATTCAATAATTAAATTTTATTTAGAAATTAATATTTATTCTTAATATATATTTTTAATTATTAAAATAAATTATATTTGTGAATATATTTAAATTTAAATCATATTTATTAATAATTGTGCAACTAAAATTATTTTATATTTAAAATTTGAAATTTAATTTATTTATAAATTAAATTAAAATTTTCATAGTTTTATTTAATATTTAATGTTAAATTTTTAATTAAATTATTTCTAATTCTTATTAATATTTAATATTAAATAATTAAATAATATATATTTAGCTTATAATAAATAAGATTATAAAAACATATAAATAGAAAATAAAAATACTTTTACAGTTTTATAAATTTTAAAAATTAGAAGAAAATAAAAAATGAACATATAAACATATTTTTAATTAAATTTTAAAAAATTGAAATCGAAAATCAAAAACAAAAATAGAAAGATTGGGTTAACTCGTTGGATATAATAGCAGCCTGAGATTTGTCTCGAGGATTTGTCTAATTTACTTAAACTGAGACGTACAGGTTTTGAGACAAAACTAGTGCCGTTTCCGAGGTTTTCAGAAAACCTGTGGGTTTAAGCATGCGAAAAGCGGTGGAGAGCAAAACCATGGTCCGTTTCCTGTCAAAACCACAAAACATCTCGTCTCTTCCCACCCTAACTAAAACCAGTTGCTAAGCGGTCTCAATGTGCCATATCTTTCTTCTTTGTTTAAATGGCACAACTCCCCAGCCAATTTCATCCTCTCAAAACCACTCATGTTTCTCTTCTCTATATCCAGCTTCTTACATCCCAAGTCTGAAAAAGTTCTAAAGGTTTTATCTTTTTGCTTCTCTCTTTTCTGGGTATTGAACCTGTTGATGCTACGTTTCAATATCAACCTCTCTCCTGCTTTGTCACAATTTGCTGAAATTCTGTACAACTATTGGGTAAGCTTTTTTCACACATCTACTGCCACCCAACTTTGCTTTTTCTCTCTCACTCTGTTTTGATATGTCATTGGGAGTTGTTGGCTGCAAGAACTGGAATCCAAAACATAGTGTAATCCCTAATTACATTGTTTCCTAGGTATTAGGTGAAGATTTAAGGTTAGTGTAAGCAGTCGCTAAAGTTTGATGGAGCGTAATGGTTTGCCTGGTGAGATCTTTTCAGGAGTAGGATCAAGTATGTTAGGACTAGAAGTGGCAGTACCGCACCACCAACAACAAAACCCTCAGAATCCTCAAAACCAACAGAACCCTCATCATTTGCACCATCCCCAAATGGTGGCCTATCCTCACCATGAATCTGATCTTCATCCTCAACAATCTGCAAAGCATGGTTTCTCATATGCCTCCGCAAAACCCAGACAGCAATCATCATTGAGTGATGAAGATGAGCCTGGATTCACCGGAGATGATAGCACTAGTGATGGCAAAAGGAAAATATCTCCTTGGCAAAGAATGAAGTGGACAGATAGCATGGTTAGGCTTCTTATAATGGCAGTCTATTACATTGGTGATGAGGTGGGATCTGAAGCGATTGACCCTACTGGCAAGAAAAAGGCAGGAGGGTTGTCACAGAAGAAAGGCAAATGGAAATCAGTTTCAAGGGCAATGATGGAGAAGGGGTTCTATGTTTCCCCACAGCAATGTGAGGACAAATTCAATGACTTGAACAAGAGGTATAAGAGGGTTAACGATATCCTTGGGAAAGGAACTGCTTGCAAGGTTGTGGAGAATCAAAACTTGCTTGATACAATGGATTTGTCACCAAAAAGGAAGGATGAAGTTAAGAAATTGCTTAATTCCAAGCACTTGTTTTTCAGAGAAATGTGTGCTTATCACAATAGTTGTGGTCATAGCACAACTGGCGTTGCTTCTGGTACCAATCACTCACCAGAGGTAGCTACAGAGCAGTCTCACGCTCAGCCCCCACAAGTAACACTCCAACAGCAGCAGCAGCAGCAGCAACAACAGCAAAGGTGCTCTCATTCGTCCGAAAATGCCCACATTATGACGAATTCCAGGGCTGAAATGGAAGCAAGAAGAGTACGTGATGAAGATGATGAAGAGGATGACGATAACAGTGACGGGGATGATGATGTATCGGACGATGATGAGGATGGGTACGAGACGAGAGAAGGAAGGGGGCAAAATAGGCATGTAAGCGATGGTGAAGATGATCATGATGAAAAGTCCTCACATAAAAGGCCAAGAAAGGAAGCCTTATTATCATCATCTTTGATGCAGCGGCTTAATGGAGAACTGACGACTGTGATCCAAGATGGGGCAAAAAGTTTATGGGAGAAGAAGCATTACATGAAGCTGAAGCTGTTGCAATTGGAAGAGCAGCAAGTGAGCTATCAGTATCAGGCAATTGAGCTGGAAAAGCAAAGAGCGAAGTGGGTGAAATTTAGCAGCAAGAAGGAGAGGGAAATGGAGAGAGCAAAGTTGGAGAACGAGAGAAGTCGGCTTGAGAATGATAAAATGGTGCTTTGCATACGCCAGAAGGAGCTGGAGTTGCTTCATCATCATCATAGTCATCAACAACAAATGTCTTCAAACAAAAGGAGCGATCCATCTTCCATCACTGGATGAAATCGATTGTATTTCTTTTTTGTTCCATTGAATTTTGTTCTACTACTCTTTCCGAATAGAGATGCACATATGCTTTTTAACTGCATGTAAGTATGGGATGCTTATTAATTTCATACCTTCATAACTGTGAATGTATTGGTTAATTGGAAATACTTCAACAACTGCTTGATAAATTAATTAATAATAGGATCTCGTGATCTACCAATCACTTAAATGACTGGAAATCCTTCAGGAACTGCTTGATAAATTAATTAATAATAGGATCTCGCGATCTACCGACTCTTCTAAGGACTGCTCCAAGGCTTCAAAAGTCACAAGACACTCCATATTCATACGCTCCTGTTTCCCTTATAAAACTCATGAAAGGCCAACAGAGCATTCCTCCGCTCTTGTTAAGCATTAAAACAGAAAATAAGAACGAATCAATAGAGCATTGTAACATACATCATCAAGACTTCTGACGTCGATCCATAAAAAAATTGAAAAAGATGGTCGGCGTCTGCAGTCTTCATTAAATAATAGCCGAGTAAAACATGCAAGATTCTCTACGTGAGAACTCAAAATTTATTAAAAATGCCCTTGGCTTCTAGATATAAGCGTACAGAAGATTAGTCTTCTTCCATGACCAAGTCAAAACCGCATGGAATGTTTAATAGTTAACAAAACGACCACGTTGAACCTGTAATTTAATCAAACCATGACAGAATATGGCATTCTGAACAACATTAAACAGTGTACATTTTCTGACGCGTTTTATATCACGAGCAAAAGTCTCCACAAACTAGGAGATAATATAACTTTTCCAAAAATTTTTTAGGATTATCTCTTAAAAATTTCTAGTCTTCAAGCTCTATAATCTTGACGACTGATGCATCCCCTACTTTCTGGCAAATTACTACACGGTCATGTGGCTTGACCACTCCAGAGGCCTTTCCATGATCAAGAGCAACCTTCAAAACAGACTCATTTGTTGCATTTGTTGATTCCGCCTGACAAAATCAAAGATAACAAATAAATTATTTTAAATATGGGGAATGAATTCAGTAAAAACCTGTTAGAACATCATTTGAGAACATAATCCATATTTTAAGAAACAGTCTGTTCCATGGACAACAGTATCACTAGCTAAGTGGTTCCAAAGCTTCATCTCTTTCAAAAATATTCTACTTTAGCCTAGACCTATTCTGTAGCAATGAGCATGCTGTTTCTTTGCACTTAGTGATACCTAAAAGCCATGCCGCAGCTTCTTCAATCAAAAATCAAATAGCAATTAACTTACAAGAGTAATATTTAATCTAGCCCAATTCATCAATATCATCAGAAAACAAAAGCATATTGTAAAAGTTGTGCAGAAAAAAGTAGGAGCTTACTGGATGCCGCGGATCAGCAAGCATAGGAAAGAGACCTCTGACAATAAGAGATTGCCTAGCCTGGATTGGAATATGAATAAAACAAAGTGCTATCAGTTTCACTACCAAGAGGGTCATGAAGGGGCAAGCTTAACCAAGAATATGCCTAATTCAATCACATAAGAAATTGGTTGACAAAATATAGACATAGACCTAACCAAGACCAAATGTAATATCAAACAAAAATCTGCAACGTTATTCCAATTGACCATTATATTCAATCATTGAATGAATTTTCCTTGCTCCCCTATAAGGCAATGGCAAAGGGCATCACATATCACAGGAAAAGAGAGCTTGTTTTAGACTTCATGAAACAATTAACTAAAATTATGAATGACCAAGGTGGATAATCACAGGAAATTTGTTAAGATGGACAGCTATATCCTATTATTTGGATGGTAACGTATTACCAATCCCAGGAATATTTCAGAAAATGACCGTTCAAATTTCAGCAAGATATCTGAGAATATTAGTCCCCTCAACAACAAAAGCAAATCATTTACAATAACAGAAGTAGCAAGAGAATGAATTCTTAGTGAAATAAGTGAAGCATAGTAAATTTAAAAATACCTCAAAAGCCCCACTAAAGCTCCATTTTAGTTGATTTGTCTTAAGGCGTGGGATAACAACTGACAAAACAGGCATGGTTGGCCTATACTTGGCAATCAATCTGCATATTTTAGCAGTAAAATTTTACAATAATTAGTGCATTTACAAAGGCAATATGAAGTCTATGAAAAAAGGAATTGAGTGTACAAATCAAATTCTGGACTTGTTTGAACACTCAAAAGGGAAAAAAAAAAGATAGGAACAGAATAAGCAGAGAGATATACCTTGCAGCCCTCCCAGAAGAAGTGAAGCATATAATGACAGATGCCTTAACCTTAATGGCTGCTCTAACCTAGAAAATAGTTAAATAGTGCTCATGAACAGACCAAATTTGAACAATGGAATTTACTAAACCCAAACTAGCATATTAAACTAATCTGGCAGTGCAATCGTAATTATTCAAACAAACAACAATACCGCTGAAGAAGCAATTGATTCCAAATGGGTCATTGGCTCTCCAACATATTTGACAGTTTTCTTGAAATATAGATCTTGGTTGAAAACCTTCTCCGCCTACATGTCAGGATAAAATGAATCTTTCAAGACACAAGAATAAGCTCAGAACACTAGTAAACTATCCTTTCTACCTTCAATCGTCTAGCATTTCCCTTTCCTTTTTAAAGAAACACCAACCTTGTCAACTATTTTGATTGACTAGGAAAAATATGGAGCAAAATCATAGTAAATTTAAAATTTCTCAAGTACTAATTAGGGAAGCTATGGCAACCCAATAACAAATGATATTTTCCAAATGGAACCAACCATACAAAAGAGCAGGCACCAAAGTTTGGAGTTCAATTTGTTAAAAGACCCGTGTTCCAATTCTGTCAACTCTTGAAGTCCAAACTGTTATGAAACTGGTTATCTAAATCAATGAGTATTGCAAAGGATCTTGGTACCTCAGCACAAATTTTACCAACAGTCGAAATGGTTTCAACAGGGTATAGTCCACGAAGAGTCTCAGCACCAAGAAGAATTGCATCACTTCCTGCATGGATAGAGAATCACGGAAAAGTCAGGTACAAGATATACATCCTATAAACAATTGGATGAGAATTGACAAAACTGATGGATGCATTGCTCATTGATACAAAAAAAGGCCAAAGCAAAAGATCTGTTTGCCTGTCTCAGCAAGCCCTTATGGCACACAGAGACAAGAAAATTGCAAATACAACATGGAAATAACCAAAAACATAAGGAAATTTGCAGTCCAGAGTACTAGCATACCATCAAGAACAGCATTTGCAACATCAGTTGCCTCTGCTCGTGTCGGTCTCAGGTTGTCAGTCATGCTGTCTACCACACGAGTGCATACTGCAGGCTTGCCAGCCATGTTACACTTGTAAAGTGCAGCTTTCTGAAATAAGAACACCTGTACATACAAAGGGATTATTTATAAGCATTCTCCAACTTCTTTGGTACCAAGTTCCAAAAGGTCAAATAACTCTTCCTACACAAGGGATCAGTCAAAAAGTGGCTTTAGTGAAACAATTATTGTTGTTTATATACTAGCAGAAGTAATGTTCACTGTGGGGCTACAAAAGTTTGACACAGAGAATTGGAATGATTTAAAGTCAACTATGAGGGTATCAACAAATGACATACTAAGTCCGGTACAGATGCATCAGCAGAATTAAGGATGTGAAAATGCATACTAGATAAGAACTTCCCAAAAAGAATTTACTAATTTCTAAATTTGGACACCTACCTTTTCAGGAGGAAGATCAATACCCAAATTTCCACGTGAAAGGATAATACCATCAGCTTCTTGTAAAATCTCATCAAAGTGGGTTAGTCCCTGGAAGTAATGGTCACATATTTAGTCAAAATCCAGTTTAAGACCTCAAAGCCCCTAAGATATAAATGTATGGAATTTACCTCTACATTTTCGATCTTGGCAAAGATTTGAGTCTGATAAAGATCGCCCAGTTTCGAGAGGAAATCACGGGCCTGCATCACAGTACCAATTAAGAAACAACTGAATTCTAGAATGCAGAAACTATCACCAATAGAATGAGTCATGGTGCAGTGAAAGAACATTGAAACACAAGAACTTACTTGGCGAACATCTTCTGCATGTCGTGTATAAGACAATGAGAGGAAGTCAATTTTGTTCTGCACTCCCCATGAACTTATGACCTGCATTACTTGTAATAATCACTTAACAGTTAAAAGTAACCATCACATGATATTATAGACCGAAGCAAAGATGAGGGGACTAACCTCCTTATCTTTATCAGAAAGGGTAGGCATTTCAATACGAATTTGAGAGGCATGCAAAGTGAACAATGACCCTGCCAGAGTTGCAGTGTTCTTTATAACACAAACCACATCATTGCCTTTCACCTCTGAAACCTGACCACTCCAGCATAACATTAATTTCATCAATGAATGTAATTTGGTTCCCCATAATGCCTACGAATGCAATTTGTTCTCAAAACCTCTCTCTCTCTCTCTCATGCACACACAAATAGGAGATCCACCTATATGCCTTTAAAGTATAGAAGTTACAGGTGCAACTGAGTTTATTCATGTCTTCTTGTTCATCAAGCCAACAAATCAATATAAACTAAACTTCTTCAATATTCAAATTGTCATCAACTTTCGTCAGCTTGCCAAAAATATAATAAAAGAAAAAAGATGAAACAATCTACAAGTCCAATTAAGCCCCCTATAACATAAGAGAAAACATAACGGAACAATGCTAAATGCATATATTAAAAATAAATCAAATAGAGGAATTGCAACTTATTCATAAGCATTTCCAAATCACTTATCAAATAGGAAAAATGTAACAATTCAATTCTTAAATATTCAACTGGTTTCATAAAGTTTCCCCTGTTTTGTTCCTACCTCCAGCCATACAGAAGTAGTTTCACTTCCTGTAAACAGGTATTGACCAACAAAAATTGTATCTCCTCGCTTCACTGCCTGCCAATATCAAAATGGATGGTTCAGCTTTTTCCAAAAACAAAAAACCTCATCAACCCTTCACATATGAGAAAAACCCAAGATAGAACAACAATAAGATTGCTAGAATTCTGGGCATTACAAGAAATCACTTTAAGGCATCCATTTACATGTACACGCCACAGATTTAAAATGCCATTTACTTGATAATAAAAAAATTAAGACTAAAACCAAAACAATGTCTGGCAATATAGCACTCAAATGCTTGGGAAAGCCTTGTCAAACAAAATTTTCTCAAACTTGAAGTATCACAAGCTAAACTACTTAGAAACGATTAAACTTCACGATTTCATTACCATAATAATGCCATGACTCCCAAATATTAGGAGAACAAACCCAACGTTAGTCTAATAGTTGTGTGCGGAAAAAAATTTTAAAGCTCAAATGCAGCCACATTTTCAAACCTTAGAAAGTCCATCAAAATTGATAGGCAATAGTTCAGAAGAGGATTCTTGTCCTTGGTCAGGAGTTAGAATCACAGTGGCATCGGCTTGAAGAGATATAGATTTCTCACTCTTGTTAATAACCTGCAACTCAGGGCCTACTGTGTCGAGCATAACCTGAACAAATAAGCAAAAAAATAAATAACCCGCGCAAACTAGCACTCGTTCACCAAATCTAGAATGCTAATACAAGACCAACGTCATCAGTTTCAAATCCCAGGAAAATATCACAAGAAATAAAAAAATTTGACACAGAAAGAGGAAAAATCCAGATAAACATACGGCGCAGAGCTTCTTAGTGCTCTTGACAGCCTTCTTGAGATTCTCTAAAGTCTCCTGGTGATACTCCGCGTCGCCCCATGAAAAATCAAACCGAGCCACTGATCCATACAATCGACAACTTTCAAATCCATCAGATCCCTCCACAACCCAAAGCATCTGTATAATAAAAGAAAGAAGTAACCAGAAAAATCGAAGAATTACCAGACATTCCAGCCTTGAGGCATCCAGAAATAATCTCCACAGATCGGGACCTAGGCCCTAGGGTGCCCACAATCTTCGTCATTGCAGGGAAAAAGGTCTGAAAATCAACAAAAAGAACACATCAGGAAATCAAAACAACAAGCGTAAAAACTAATAGAAAAAGAGATACTCACAGCCTTAGATGGCTCGAGAATTGAAGCCATCCTTATAGGTTCCTCGAGAAGCAAGTGATTCGAGTGCATCTTCGTCGATTATTAACTACTAAATCAGAAAGCCAAAAGCGCGACGCGAGAGAGAAGTGTTCTGATGAGAGTTTTAGCGTGAATCGTCGACAGAATGTTTGCGTATGTTTTCTGTTTTAAAGGAGGAGGCTGGGCCGTAGAATATGCCTTTTTGAGCTTTCTTTTCTTTTTATTGCATTTATTTTGGTTACTAAATTATTAAATACGTAAATATGGTTTGCATAGCAAGTATACGCGACTTTTCTCATATTCAAACTCCTTCTAGATCTCTGCCACCCGGCTTGCGTCAGAGAAATGGAGGGGTAAGTATTTGCCGGTCCGTCAGGGTTGATGGAGGGTTCCTCCAGTGGATTTCAAATATGTAGCCCACAACTAGGAGCAGGCGCGTTGCAGAGCACGGGTTTGGTAACTTTGGTTTGGACAGCGCGTGCGAGCGTGTTTCGGCGTTGGGGGGTTATTATGCTTGCACGTGCTTTTGGGGAGTAGGTGATGTTCCAGTGTGCGGAAAGGAGGGCGTAGTAAGTTAGCGCACGTTGGAATTCCGATTGTCCCACGGAAACTAAACAGCGAAAGAGATATTTCAAGGTCAAATCCCAGGAGTGGTCGTTTTCTGTCGTTTGGGGTTGCGAAAGGAACTAATGAAGAGCTTAAAACGGCTCTTCTTGATTTTTGTCTCTAGGGTCCAATAAATTGACCTTTTGAATTGTAATTTTACGATTAGAACTAGGTTAACGAGAGTGACATATACGGGCCTTAGCCTTTAACTAACAGGTCTTCTCGGATTATTTCACTGGACCAATGTAGAATGTTGGACTATGGACTTGTGACGTAATGTTTCGATTCGAAGTCTCATTAATATCTAAGATTTTTTTTTTCAAGGTAAAGTAAATGCTTATGAGCATTACAATACCAATCTCGAGGCCCCCTTGTTTAACAGCAAATTGCGACATTCACTTTTATGTATAACAGATTTATATCCTTTAGAGAAGAGAAGAAAATTGTGGCTGCATACAATAATATTTTATCAAGTATGGTCTCAGGAGGCACAGTTGGACTATGAAGGCTTCTAGGGTGTTGTCATTAGTGAAGATTGTTTATTTATAGATCTTTAGAATGTGTGTATTACCCTGCTTGAGTGCGTTTTTGCTAGATAAGTTAGCACTTTTAATATTTTTGAAGTAATTAAGAAGAAACCATGAAGAGATACAAAATTAAGAGGTGTTACTTTACCTGATATAGAATTAAGAGATGTTATTTTAGATGTCGTATATGGAGAACAATAGAACCAAATAGATCCTGATGAGATTGGGATATGTCTCAATGCGATCGCGACATTGATATTGCAGAAATAGTTCTTTGGTGTTTTTCCATACCTAAAACCTAATAGGTCTGACCCTAGTGTGACTGGATATATATAGCTGGGAACATTACCACTAGACAGTTGTGGTATCAAAGCCATAAACAGTACACTGCTAAGTGCTGCATAAACAGTACATTGAGTACTGATACCAGTTGTGGTATCATCGCCATAAACAGTGAGTTTGTGGTCAGGTAGAGACGGTAATGCCGTATACACCTGCATACCCCTTGGAGTACATCTACTCCTCGCTTAGGTTTTCACTACTGCCCGTGAAATCCTTGGAAACATATCTTCGCATCTTTCCTGAAGGAGGGGAACATTATTGATTCAGGTAAAAAAAGGGAGTAAGGAAGAGAGTTGCATAAGAAAGAATGGAAAATTCTTCAGATCCAATTCATTTATCTTCTAGTTTGTCCTTAGCTTCATTACCTAGAAGTGTGAAACGTGAGTTATCAAATAAAATAGAAAATCTTGTAGAAATTACTCATGTATCTGTAGAAAATCGTGTTTGTGAGTCTTATTTACCTTTACTTAGTCCGTACAACATATATTCTCGTGATCGTTCTTGGACGAGAAGTATTAGGAGTGTACCATCTACTACTAGTGTTGGGTCCCGTTTCCTCTTCCTTAATTAATCGCATGGTTAAATTTTATTTTTGAGGTTTGAGGCTTATTGTTTAG
>JANVCQ010000005.1:43075885-43090671 GCA_025531925.1 Erythroxylum plowmanianum | reverse complement strand
TCCCTCCCTCGTGAGATGCGCGCCCAGATGTCACGTAGGACGTCGGGCCCGCGACTCACCGGGGAGGGGTTCCAACAGAATTAGTAAGTCGTTGAAAATTTATTATGATAATTCTGCAACAATTTTATTCTCTAAAAATGACAAATACTACAAAGGTGCAAAACACATGGAATTAAAGTATTTTGTTATCAAAGAGGAGATTCAGAAACAAAGAGTGCATATCTTAGGATGGATCTCAAGGTTGCTGATTCTCAAACTAAGGGTTTACAACCAAAGACATTCGAAGAACATGTGCTTAGGATGGGTCTTGGTTGTATTGATGATTAATAATAATGTTTGATGATGATGTTTTAACACTCTTAAGCTCAATAATAATCTGTTCTGAATTTATATTTCTTATTCATTATGTTTATGTATATATAATTGTTTGAATAAAAAATTTGTATGTATTTTCATAAGAAGTATGTGGATTCTATGTTATTTATATACAACTTATAAACCTAAACATAATAAGTTCTCAGTGTAGTAATATATGGAAGGGAGTATACGATTATACTGTGTATGATCACCATAACCCACATTATGTGATTTGTTGGATTAAGCTACTTATGATATTAACGGTTTATAAGATTTAATTTTTGCTAGCTTTATATTGTTATATTAAATGCAATGACGAAACATCCGGCCAAGTAGGAGAATGTAAGAAATATATGGCCTAATGTTATGACCCATATTTTTCTAGACCCATATTAAACTTGGCTTAGGGTTTTCTTAACTTAATAGTATGTTAAATCTTAATGTTGATTTAGTACTTGATGGATATATAAGATTTAATGTTAACAGAGAAGTGTTTATAAACTAGTCCTCTCTCTTCTCTAATTAAGTACAGTCAAAACAAATACAGAATATACATATTTAGCTATCCATCAAGTTATCATACAGAAAGAGGGTTAAGAGACAGAAACTAAATACAGAATATACGTATTTAGCTATCCATCAAGTTATCGTACGGAAAGAGGGTTAAGAGAGAAAAACTAGTTTGAGATCGTTGAAAGCTTTCTTTCTACAACATGACAAATTCTATTTAAGGTAAGTGATTTATTCACTCTATCTATACATGTAGTTAATATTATATTCAAGATCTAAACAGGTATGAATGATTTACGTATGATTCATAATTTATGTAGGATTTATGTCTTTAATGTTTGAATAATTTAGAACAAAAACTTACAAAGGAGACATTACACATGGCAAACTCTATGTCATTCACCAGGATCCTCAAATCCTGGATTTCTTTTTTATGTCACAGAAGATATGACTTGTATCAAAAGTTCCTAAAAGACCGAACCTTAAATACTAATCCTCAAGTCTAACATGATGATTTAGAATGGAATTCTGGCTTGGATTGTAGTAGTTGAGGAGGGATGCAAGAATTTGGTTTGATCTACTGAAAATTATACAAGTGATCATCCCTTTTGCCCATATAGCCATGCCTGCACCTAGACAACTCTAGAAGAGTTCTTTCATTAGCTACCGCATTGATTCTGCATATGTAGTTGAGGCCCACTAGAAGCTCTGTTATTACAGCTTCAGTCTTTGCTTGGTTGGCAAAATGGAGGGTCTGCACCAGAAGCACATTTGTTCCAAGCTCCTCCTGTTTTCTCTCGAAATTACGTTCAGCTTGCCATCGTATTGTGTTAAGCGCCAGTGGCAACAACCAATCTAGTATCCTTGCAAGAGCTACACTCCATTCTGTTACTAGGGAACCATTGTGGACTGAAGGAGCAAGAGATTTAGCATATATCTTGAGCCTGGACCTCAAAGAAGCCCTCAAAGTTGACGGCAACATATCGTATAGATCGCTACGAGTATCTGAGTCAATCGTGTCCGGCGATGAAGCTAGTCTCTGGATTATTAAGATCAAGTTTGCATAGTGGAAAGCCAATGCAGCATCACCTAGAGTAGAAAATGGGGCAACAAACATCCGTTTCCTTGTACTTAAGATGGCTAATTTACCGTAGATTTTGTTGCTGAAATTAACAGATCCCAAACTTGCATGTTCAGCTTCAAAACTTTTGAAATAGTCACCCAGGATCCTCACGGGACCGCCAACTGATGACTTGCACTTTTGCACGAAGGTATGATCATTTTCACGAGCCTTACATCCTTTGAAAGGTCCAGTAAGACCCGTTCGTCTTTTCTTCATAAGATTGTGCTTCCCGTCAAGAGTGGTGAACGGCTGCAGAAGCTTTTGCTGCCTGTTGAATGCATTAGTCATCTCAGCACCAAATGCTGACATCAAATTTGATTTCCCTAGGCCTAGATGTCCTGGAGATGAACCATACGACATATGGTCTGCAGGATGTATTGTAGGGTGCGTCAAAGTAGAGAGAGAATGGGACCGAGCAAGACAATCGAAATTCATCTGTCGGCATTCGGTGTTCCGCTCCACTATTGACAGGTGATTAATCTCAAAGGCATATTTGATTCTCTCTAATATTGTCAATAGAGATCTTGCCAAAAGCCTGACAACATAATCATATGTTCGAACCCACGGAGACATCTCTTGAAGACATGTTACCGTGTGGCGCTGAAGTATTAACCTCTGCTGAGCATCAAGCAATTTCCATTTGTCTATGCTCACATTGCCCTGCATTCTCCTAAATGTTCTTTCAAGCTCTGTGAGAACTTCCAGCTCATCAGACAATTGCTTTGTAAATGCTATGAATCTCTCCATTTTCTTAACTTTCCTTTCCATTTTCTTCAATCTATAACTCCACCCTGACCATTGAAGATAATTCTGAATTGGGTCATCTACAAAATTTCCAAAAGCACGAAAAAGAGGGTCGGAGCACTTGATCCCATACATTCCCACAGATCTGGCAACGAGTACCAAATTCTCCAGGATCTCGTTTAGAGCAAGTTCCATAAGGTAATTACTGTCATGTGAAACAAGCGTTCTAATCCCAACTGAATTTACAACTTCCTCCCTCAATTTGCACATCCCAGCATCAGTCATGTAATGCCATATATTAACGATCTTCGACATCAAACTCACAACTTCAAACGCCACAATTCCAATTTTCACCTTTTCGGTTACTGGGACGCCCTTCCCTGAATTTTTCCACAAAATTGGAAATCGTGAGCTTGTCACCATCTCCTTTCTCATCAGAGTACAGATGCCACGAATAAGATCTAATGACTGATCTCAATGTATCTTGTGAACCCTGTATGAAATTATGAAAAATCAAAGCATGGATAAGATTACTGAATCTGCAAAAGTTCAACCAGATCATAGAATTGTGTTTCTCATCCAAATTTAGTAGGAACCACCAAACATGAAACATAATACCATCCAAGGATTTGAATATTACATAAGCAATTCTGCTATCTTATATAACTTGTTCAAGATAACAAAAGAAAAAAATCATTGACAATTTGCCCTTAAGTAAAGCTAGTTAAGTACATAAATAAAGATTTTGAGTCTTGAACTATCAACGTTACCTATTTGTATAGCTACTTCAATTCAAAAACTCTTTTTTTTTTTTTGGTTTCTTCCATTTCCTTTTTCTTCTTTTGGCAATATGCATGTGAAAAGTGAAAGCACAACTCCACCGAAAATGCACAGGTGAAAACAGAGGCTGCCCACCTAATCAAACGGTATCATTAGTTGATAGCATCTCAAATCTACGGAGATCTCAAAATGGATATCGAACTTTCTCAAACATAAAACAGCAATGCACAAATGGAACAAGGGAAACCAAGTACAAGCAGCACTCCCGTAAACACAGGTAGGCTATCCGGACATGAAAATCCGACGTAAACTTACTGTTACAATGTGAAATGAAGCAACGTCGGAGAGAGGAGGAATGAAGTTGCGCAAAATCGAGCCTCCACAAGCCAGTGGCGACATATATATTAGGAACGGAAAAAGACGGGAGAGTCCAAAACAGTTAACTGGAGAGATTAGCAAAAGGACAAAACCATCGTCATAACGACAAACTGACATTTCGAGTAGTTCGATGTCCAAGGCGTTAGAATTAGTTGGTGTGATGCAAATGCTCGACACCAAGTCACTTGGGGCCTTTGGTTGTATCTTCCGAATGATTACGCGCCAAAGCAAACTAGCTTGCAACTCTTCTCATTTTTCTGCTATTTCATTTCACATCAGTGTTATAAGAAAAAAGTATATTCCCATTATTAATTTTGCCAGAAACAAATCCCTTCACTCCAAACAACAAGAAGTTCATGTTCATGCATTTGTGTCAAGCATGAATATTATTTTTGAACGGACAACCCAAGATATCGACGACTACGAATGCTTAATGGTAATCAGAAACGTACACGAAAGCAACTTTCAAACAGAAATTGTAAACCTGAAGCAAGCTGATAATTTGTTAGGAATACGCAACCGGACATATATTACAAGCGACCAAAGCAATAAATCCGAATATTGGAAAACAAATTCCCTTTGTGGTCTGATGGTAACTTTTTTTTTTTTTTTTTCTACTTTCCTTTTCCGTTAAAATCTTTACATATACTTATCCTATGGTCGGCCGTGCGAGCTTGGGTCATCGGTATCTAGGATTCGGGTAAGCTTAGGTTTCCTTTTTTCAAGTAAATGCTATGAAAAAAATCAATCGAACATAAACATTAGAGCAAATAATTCCCTTCCTGATATCAAATTTTGTAAACATTCATCACATGGACAACCACAAAATAGATTAATTATAGAGTTTTCTGCTTTAAAATTTTATAAAGTGATCTAAAGAAAGAAAAAAAAAAAAGACAAAGACCTCCTTTATGGTTTAAGAAATTTTGGAAAAAGAATTCTTCATCTTTAAAATTATCAAAAATAATTTTCAGTTTTTTAGAAAACCTCTTCTCTAATTAGACTTGGGTTAAGCAATGATGAAATACACATAGTATAAGTATCAAACTTAAACTAATCAAATATTACTAATATAATAATCTAACTTAGCTTATAAATCTAACCTAAACGAATTAAGTTTGACTTAAATTAACAATTTAATTTAACTATAATAAATTATTAGTTTAAATAAGATTTAATTAGTGCAGTTTAATTTTAAAAGTTGGATTAAATTGTAATAAATTAACATTTAATTAGTCCATATTTGACGTTCATACTGTATATATTTTATCATTATTTTTTATCCGAAGTCTTAAGGAAGAGTTTTTTTTTGGAAAACTAAAAATTAGGAGTTTTTTCTATAATTTTAAAGTTCGGAAATTTTTCCAAAATTTTTTAAATTATTGAGAAATTTATATCTTTTACCTGAATTTTTTCTCCAACAAATCAAAATTCAATAATTACAATTATATAAAGATATGATAAGTTCGGGTTTAAAATTAAATTATCTTATTTCAGTTAAAAATTTCATAGTTGACAAGAAATTAACCAAATTCACGTCTACCCTTTTTACCAAAGAAAACAAATTCACCAAAGTCATCAAATAAGCCTGGAATTGTAGCTGAAGTTTAATTCTTAATTCGGTTCGGGGTTGAAATTAACTTTGGCAATCTCTTGTTTTCGATATTGATATTAAACAATTTATTGTTCTCATTGGGATAAAACCTGAAACATATATTTCACGATCTATATATATGTTGACTCAAATAACAAAATTCATTTGTACAAGTTTTAGCACGATAAGTTTTACACATGCTATACAAGTTTTATTGCAAATTAAAAATGGCTATTCGAGTCAACCACAAAGCTTAGAAAATTTTAGATAGGAGAAAGAGAGACTTAAATTGTTCTACAACGCTAATCCTATATCCCTAAAGTATATACATTATAATAGTATGATTTAATATACAGTCGTTGAGTCATTCTCGCGGAGGAAGTTTATGTACTGTGTAAATAACTAAAAAATATCCTTTGATTCTCTACGGCAACTTTAAGGATAAAAGCTCATGAATAATACTCATTTTGACGTTGTAAATCAAGAAGCGATTTGATTGCATGCATCATAAAATACTAACGTATCCTTTCTTTATTCCTATAATATTCTCTTCCAAAACAATAATTCGTACACCGAACGATCTTCTCAGCTTGTCTTTTTCTTCTGTGCGTCTTTAAACAGGCGAAGAAGACCACATGAGGACCTTCCATATCATACATTGGCCCGTTGCTCAAATATTATCGCAAGATCTAGTGCCATCGTTTCGTCAATAAAAGAGGATCTCTGGATTTTATCTAATCAAAGTTAACAAAAGTTCGCTCAAATTTTTTCACAAATAAAAACAAAAGTATTTATTGCTTTACCTGATCATCTGTAAGATAATTGAGTTTGATAAAATAAAACTTCCATATAATTCAAGGATAAGTCAATATGGATGAATATATCCTATTACATCATGTTCAATTTAAGAATATTGGTCAACATATTGTAAAAAAAATTAGCAATAATCAAATTAACCAAAATCTACAAAGTTAGGTTAGGACGTCTTAAGTGAGTCCAAGGTGGTAGTGTGGGAGCTCATCCAATGTGGTGACTCCTTGTGCGCACCGAGCACTAGGTCGCCTTTTCGAGAAGCTGGCTGGGATCAAACCGTGATTTGCCTCCCTCACACAATGTCGGGTTTGAGTGTGGGGGCGCCTAGGGTGGGCGTTTCACCTTTTGAGTCCAAAGTTAGGATGTCTCACTGAATACTTTTTCTCCCCCTTCTCACTAGCTTTATTACACTTTTACCTTCCAATCCTTACTTTTTTGGTTACTTTCCTTTTCCCGCCTTGTTTTTCCTGCTTGCGCCTTCTGCTAGTCTCCTTCTCTTGGGCATTTTTTCCTTCGACCATTCCTTGCTAGGGCCTTGGTGTGCTAGGATCGAAGTAGGAGAGTCTTCGGGCCCTAAAGAAGACTTCCTGTCACTGTCTAGAAATATTGTACTTCGAAAATCCTCAAAAGTGGACAAACTCCATATGCGTATGCCAACACTGTGGTGACTGAGAAGGCCTTGGCACCCACTAGAGCTTGGAAGAAGAAATTGATAAATCATTATAATAAAAGAGTCCTGAAGCATTTCCAAGATGTATCTAGGGATGGAGTCATATGCCCCCGAAGGAGCTACTCGATGTAGGTGCTAATGTTTGGTCTTCTACCCTGATTGGCTTTTCTTGAAGCTAGAGACCAACACTCCTAGTGGTGGATGCATAGGTTAAAGCTAGATAGAGTAGCAAGGGCCTGGAAAGTGTAATGAGTATTCAAATTTGGGCAGGATAGTGCTTTGCTGGACATCACCGAACAAGGTCCATGGCACATAGGCGATCAACCCTTATTCTTACAAAGATGGAGACCTAGCTTCGAAATGGATAGAGGTGTGATTGATGCTCTTCCACTGTGGGTATACCCAGGGCCGTTCTTATCGTTTTATAATTAAGCCCTGGACGAAATTAAAAAAAGGGCCCCAATAAATTGATAGGTGGCTCACAATATATCACAAAGATATATAAATGGTATTATATCTGTGATAGAAGAAAAAAAATAAATAGCAAAATTTAATATCTAATATTAAAAATAAAAAAATAAAAGAGCAAAAATACATTAAAAAATCATAAACTTTACCTTTAAATTATACTCAGAACTCAAAAGACAGAATCGTGAAATTTTTTGCTGCTAATTTTTGAGTTGGAGTACTTTAAATATATATATTGATGCAAATAAAGAAATTAGAAGGTAAGAGTACACTTAAATATTTCAAGACTATTTATAAGCATAAGATGTTGGCTTATAATGTTAACTTATAACGTTAAGTAAACTTGCCTAACGTTAACTTATAACGTTAAAATTATTTATTACTACCTCTACCTGCAGCCTACGTAACCTGCAATCTTAGAACTTGCAATCTTGGAGTACTTACTACCTGCAATCTTGAAACTTGCCTAATGTTTACTCTTTGGAACATCACCAATGTTAAATCAATTTTGAGTGAATTAGTTATATGCTGTAGGAGTCAAAAACTAAAATATGGGGTTAGGGGACCCCTTCTCATCGTGGGCCCTGGGTAAGTGCCCTGATGGCCCTTGCCCAGGGCCAGCACTGGGTATACCTTCACAACTTGCTTATGGAATTATGGACTGTCGACGGGTTGATCTATGTGGTAAGCTCATTAGGCAAATTGCTAAGCATAGACTCCCAAACAACAAATATGGACAGAGTTGGCTATGCTAAAGTCCACATTAAGATTCCAAAATATGCTAACTTACCTAATAGATTGATAGTAATGAGTTTAGCTGAGAATGCAGAGATGGTAAAGAAGATTATTCTATTGTCCTACGCTTAGAAACCTAAAAAAGTGGCTACCTACTGGGAAACTCTTCCACGCGGGTTCTTATGAGGAACTACTAGCACATGACAATTTTGAGCAGATAGTAATAATTGAGACAACAATTCAGAATGGAAGCCTCGAGGAAGTAGTTGGCAAGGAACCTGTTGGCTTGTAAGTGGATACTACTATGAGAACTAAGAGCCCAGGGAATGTGGTTCAAATAGATGAGAGCCAGAATACTACTAACCCTCTCATTCATAAAGAGGACCAATTAAATCTAACTGGTAGGAATACTAATGCAATTACAATAGCCCTAGAGGAAGGGCCTTTAATAAAGGGTTCTGCTGCAAATGCTAAGGATGAGGCTTTAGTATCTGAGCCAAACACTAAGCTAGGTAAGGAGTTACCTTCCGATTTGGAAGAAACGAAGCCAATTAATTCATAAATTGCAGCAGCTATGAGAAGTTCTACTAAGAAAAGGTAAATGTCTCTGTTAATCTGGAATATGTGAAGGATAAATGATCCCCTGAAAAAGGTCTTTGATCATTGAGCTTATTAAGGAGAAGCAACTTGTACTGGTAGTATTGCTTGAGACCAAAATTAAAGAGCTATCTATACTGAATAACCAAAAGTTTTTTGGTTCACAATGAAGGAGTATATCCAATCATAGGTCCCATTTTAATAGTGCATCATCTGTTTTTATAATTCAAACTTAATGGACATGCAATTAGAGAAAGAGAGTGATCAACATCTTCACTTATCATGTCAGATAGGAGGTTAATACCTGAAGTTTGTATTAATCCTTATTTATGATGCAAATTTTGCATTTCAAAGAAACATTCTGTGGAGGTGTATAAGTGTTGGCACCTGAATTTTTCTTTAATTAAGTATGATTTAAATGAATTATGAGGTGTTGATAGATTAATTTTTCAAGCAAATTTGTTATGCCAATATTAGGAGGATTTTATTACATTGGTTAGTTGAATTAAATTGTAAGAGTGTATATATATAAGGGCAATCCTAGCATATCATTTAAGCATTTAAGACCTTAAAGCATTAAAGGAAGCGTAAAGTAGACATTGCACACTCATTAAGGGTATTAAGGGAAGAAACAAAGATGTCTTGCATTTGAAAGAAGGAGAAAACATGAATTGAGGGAGAGAAAGAAGAGAGTGTTGTGGAGAAGAGAGAAAAGAAAGAAGATCAAATTGGTTTCACCTTTTATTAGTCTTGAAGAGTGATTTTAAGGTTGTGCAAGAAGAGAAAAAGAAAGAGGAAGAAAAGAGCTTTCATTAGAGCCAAGAAACTCTTCATTTGGTAAAGATTCAAGGTAAGGTCTTACTTAATCTTTTAGATTTTTGAAATGGTTTTAATTCATGAAGCTTAGGAAATGCATAGGTTTGAGTATTTTATAAACAATTTAGTGAATATGTTTTGATTGGGATTCTAAATTAGAACTCCTATTGAATGGGATTTTTTTCAACGTGAAGGAAATTAAGAAGCACAAGCGGAGCCAAAGGAGAGGCATTCTTAAGCAAAATTCTAAACAAGGAATTCAAGGTGGGGTTTATGTTTATAATTGAGTAAATAAGCCATTAATGTTTCTTGCAAATAAATAGAATTTAATGCTTTCAACTACTTCATAAATGTGAATTTATTGCTCTTTAAATGTTTTTAGAAATTGCTATATGTTTGGTATATGAATTGTGTTGATGATTTATGGAATAAATGTGAAAATGGTTTGAAAAGATATTGTGGTTATAAAATCATATTTCAGAAATGATCTGCTTTTATTTCCATCTTCCGTAAGTGATCCCGGGTTTTTTCCAACTGTTCAATGGCCCCTTCGTTGGGCAACAAATTTACAAGTTGTGAAATGTATGATTATGTGGGTTTGTGGTGGTCCATTTTGTTATATCAAGTGCACTTTGACCTTATTAAAGGTTTCTCCCACCTGCCCGCTAGTGGCATAGAGCTCCTTCTTGAACTCTCTTAAATTTACAACTACGTAAGACTATTATGTGGGATTGCGATAGTACGTTCTGTTTACGACTTCTCAAGACCATCATGTGAGAATGTGTTAGTACGTTCTATTTACGGACCTACCCAAATTATTTCTGATGTGATTATGCGTTTTGAATGTGTTGATAAGTTTGATGAATGCATGACTTATGTTGCTTATAAATTGCTTGATAATGTGAAAATTTGGGAACTATGTGTTTTATGGATTTGATGTAAAATTATTATGACATTGAGTATTTTTTGATGGTTTTGCTTGTTTTTTATTATAAACTTATTATCTACGAGCTTTCAAGCTCACCCCCATTATTCCAAAAATCTTCAAGTGATTAGCAAGAGATCGAGCGAAAGAGAGTCGAGGCATCACTCCGATTTTGCATATTTTTGTATTTTAAGCTAGCTTTTGTAAACACAAGGTTGTATTAGCATTTTATCTTTTGTATTTTGGGATTTTGCAAAATGATGTATAGTAGCTTGAAATTCTCATTAAAGCTTTGTAAACTCTTATTTTTTAATGTTAATGAAAAATAATTGTGTTTTGCTCACGATTCTTAAAGTTTGTATGTTGCATTTTCAAGTTTTTCATAAGGATAAAAAGTCTATTCTGACTTCAGGGAAAAAACAGCCTCAATTTAGGTAGAATTAGACAAAGTTATCTTCATGGAAGTTATAGCTTATCCTTTTAGCTTTCCAACAGTATATAGATTGTAATTTTTGGACTTCGGATGAGAAAAGTTATGGTGTTACATGATAACGGGTGTTGGCAGTCTGTAGCATTATCCTTGACAAGTTTTCCGTCTGAACTTCAGAGTTCGTTATATCAGCTAATTTGACTAACAGATAATATCAGTTGTTAATTGAAGATGTTTTGTAAAATTAATTGTTTAGTATTAGTTGTTGATGTTTAAATGACTTACAAAGACATGAATTTAAAAAAATTATAAGGCCATGAATATTATGACATTGGTACAAAGCTGCTAATTAAGGCAAGGAGGGAATTGTTCCTGCAACAAGAGAAGAGACATGTGTTAGGGTAACAGTATTAGTAGGGTCTATGCTTACATTATAGAAAATAAATGTAGAGATCTAGATGGGCATATTATGCAGGAGTTGGATAGAAGACAAGCAATTGTTTTCTCACCATTCCTAAAGAAAGAGATGCCCCTCTTTGTCACTAGGCAAACAGCTAAATCAGCTGAAGGGTCCAAACGCTCATGTAGAGGAGGTTTTAAAAAATCAGCTAGTTTGGTTGAATCAGTTAACCCAACCAGCTCATAACCAAACAAGTTTTTAGGTTTTTAATATGATCAAACAACTAATTTGGGTCAATCAACTAAAAAACAATTTACCATCTGTTTACCAAATGAGCCCTTTATTCATTAAATTCATTTTAAAGTAAACCCTAACTCCTCTAGAATTTTGTATTTTTAAAAATTTATGAGTTTTGTCTTAAAGACTAATTTCCATTATTTTTATGATTTTTAAATTATTTATGCATTCAATTTTATAAATTTTTATTAGATGGCAACAAATTGGAAATTGCAACATTTTAGGGTTTTAGAATTAGGAATTTTTTAATTCTTTGACAATTATTTAGTTTATTCTTCAAATTGATGTTTATTTAGTGAAATTGAAAGTTGAATCAAGGTGTTTAACTTGCAATCCATTTGTTTATCCTTAATTTTAAATGAATTTGATTTTTAAACACTTTTGTACTAATATCCTTGTGGTTTTGGAATTTATTCAAAATTTAATATTCTTTTGTAAAATTTATGGTTGGATGCCACATAAATCTATACAATTTTTTCAATTTATGCTACAATTAAAAGTTTCAACTTAGGCACAATAAAAATTGGAGATATTTGTTTAAAATTATTGATATTTCTATCAAATTGACCCTATTTAGAAATATTTTTAAAATATTAAAGGTTAAGTAGAACTCTTTCATACTTAAGTTTATTGATTTTGAACTCTTTCATACTTAAGTTTATTGATTTTGATTAATTTCACTCAAATTAATCCAAATTTGACTTCTCAGTCAGCTTTGCATAGTTCATGACATTTTAACTTTTGAATTTTCATATATACAGTGGATGTTATTTTTAGGATTGATTGCGAATCGAAGTTAATGCAATTAGCATTTCATAATTTCAATGAAGTATTTTTAATTTCAGATTATTCTCTGATGCTTCATAAAAATCAATATCATTACTCTTATATTCATATTAGAGCCTTCATAACTCTTCTTACCCTATAAATTCTCTTGCTTCCGATAATATAGTTAGGAGTCGATGATACTCTCCTTTTATATTTACAAAAACCATTAGTCTACCTTATTGTGATCCTTATAATTCTAAGACTAACTAATCACCATAATCTAGTTAGGGCTTAGAGGACTTACAAGAGATCTCCCATTCCATTTCCTCCTTCACTTCTCCTGGGTCACAAAGATGAGTAATTTAACATTCACTCTCTTTAATTTGTTAATTATAATTCTCATTCTTTACATAAAAAAGTATATTATTTTCTTTGTTTTCTTAGACCAATTCAGCTTTTTGTTAGTCAATGTTGGTATCTTTACTTATCAAAACATGTCAAGTGATTCCCAAGAATGTCAGATTATTCTATTATAACTATAATCCTCGTATGATTTTTGATATCACCCACATCTTTTCCAATAAAAAGATGTAATAATTTATCTAACTAGTAACCTTATAATGAGATTCTTAGTATTCATATACCCTAATACTACTCTCATTATAAATTTTCTTACCAAATATCACTGTGCTTGATAGAGTCAAAACTATATTTAAGTTAGATGATAAGGCAAAAGTTCCTAGATAGCCTAAACATATTTGTGACCTTCAATTTATTCTTCGTTTTCATCATATTTTAATAAAATACTATTTTGTCTCTTCTGATAGACACTTTACATTTCTAGTTAATGATGATCTTTGGTTCCTTTCCACTCTTATGTTGGTTGAGAATGTTTATCTTGATCTTTTTATTTCGCACAATATGATCCATTTCAATAATAACAAGTAAGCAAACCAAAACATCATTTATGCCCTTATTCTTAATCTCTTCTTCCAGCATTCCAATTCCCAACAACTAAAGAAGAGGCTGATTTTGATTGTTTTATTATGATGCTTTTAATTGTATGAGTTACCTGTTGATGATAAATCCAATAGCAGCCTAATAACGTGGTTCCCATACTTAATGTTAATACTCATTAGTCTCTTCTAAACAATATTGTTAAGTTGCTTACAGATGATGAGTCTACCACCGTAATACTAATTAATGGCTCTGTATGTTGGTTAAAATAGCAATAATAATTAAAATGGAACTGCTTATCTGAAATGCAAGGCGTCGTGAAAAATCATTGCCCTAAGTAAAAAATCTCCCTTTATAATGTAATAGGACAATGGGATCCGACTTCAGGGTTAACACCTTTTCCACTAGCTTCAGTACACTCCAAAGGGTGGAGTAGGAACTGTCTCTGAAATTAAAGAAAGGCAGATAAATGCACAATTTGTGCATAAGACAAAATACATGTGTAGATGTTTGTATATAGAGGAAAATGCTTGTGTTGGATGGAGAAAATAAAGATGCGTGAGAGAAGAAAAATAGAGAAAATGAGCAGTGTTCAACCATCTCATTATTGGGCAAATGCATGACTCCTATGTATAACAAAAACAATGTATACGTTGGCAATATGAGAAATGAACGTTGGAGTATAATAATGGCTAAACATTATAACTATTAAAGGATAATAATGAGGTTAACAACCGTAGGGTCCAAGTTATGAACCAATAACACCAACAATCTCCCACTTGGTCCAAAACTTGAGAAACAAACTATAACAATTTAGTAGAAAAGTAGCTGAACAAGCAGGTGAACTAAAACTTGAACCTGTTGTCCAAGAAAATCAGAGATAGAACCTGGTAGAGAATTAATAGCCTTAAAATGTCTTGGTCTTATAATCGCTCTAGAGAGATAGCCCAAATACGCTCATTGAGGTTGATTAGCCTCCCACCGCCCTCCTCCCCCCCACCCCCCCCGCCATGTAAACTATCGTGGGGGAAAAAAAATACCGAAAATGCTCAAATGTTTCTGAACAATTGCTTGATTGCTTGCATAACGTATCTCTAGTCTAATCTTATGGAAGAAATATTTAAATGGTGTTACAAATAAATAAGATAGCATTATGTTTTAGGAAGAAAGTGTGTTGGATTTAAGGTGTTGGATTTGAAACCCTTAGGTAGGACAGGAGAACGCTGTTTTGTTGGGGTAGTGATGAATGTTGGCACGTATTATCTGTTCTAAAGTTGATATTTATCACCACTTTAGCTCTCAAATTACTCTGAGAACCAGGAAACTAAAGTTTCTTTAGGCTGTGGTGTTTGAGCTTTTCCAAACTGTCCAGTGGAACTCCTTTCACAAGTTCTAATCCAGTATAAGGAGAAAGGGGTACAATT
>JANVCQ010000005.1:43024505-43052999 GCA_025531925.1 Erythroxylum plowmanianum | reverse complement strand
AACCTTTGGAACTTTGTATTCAATTTGCTTTCCTAATGGAGTTAAATGTCATGGGTTCTTACTATACTAAATAAACAACAGGTAATAGTAGGATTTTTAGTAAAATAGATAGAACAGTAGCAAATGGAGAGTGGATGTCTTTTTATGGTAACCTTTATGCAAAAATCATAGTTCCAAAATGTTTTGATCACTGTCCTATTTCTTTACATTAACATTTTGTACCCTCCAAAATCTTCATTTAGGATTCTCAATTTTATGACTAACCATGCATAACTCATGTATATTAGAGACGACTTGGGTGGATAATTTGTAAGGAATAAATGGTATCAAATTTAGATGAAGCTAAAAAAGATCAAATTGAGCTTGAAACAACTTAATAAAAGGGAAGTTGATTATGTTACGAACAAGGCCAACCTAACTAGAAAGAAGATTGATGAGGTACAAACATCTCTATGAAGTGATATACATAACTAGTTTCTCCAACAACATAAAAGAATTTAATAGAAGAGTTGCATAAATAGAGTTATATTGAAGTACGCATCTTTAGACATAAACGTAGGATTAAATGGTTATAATTAGGGGATTAAAATATGCTTATTTCTTTGTTGTCACAAAAGAAAGGCAATCAAGGAATAAAATAGATGATTTGTTCAATGATATTAAAGTAAAGCGGAAAGGAAAAGTTGTTGTGCAAGAAGAGGTTTTATCTTTTATAAAAAAAAAAAAAGTTGGGTTATTCTACCTCTCAATTGCCAAAGGTGGATGCAACTGTAATGGAACACAGGATAAAGCTCACACATATATAGCATATGATTTTATGTTGACTTGCAACTCAGGAAGATCTTTTTGAAGATCCATTAAAGACTCTAAAGCTCTTGGTATTGATGAATGTAATGCTCTAATTTATAAAAGGCATGACATGTTATTAAAGAAGATCTATGTTGTGTTGTTATGGACTTCTTTGAATGTGGATGTTTACTAAAACAAGTTAATTGTACAATAATCACTCTTATACCTAATGTACCTCAACTCTCTTTTACTAGATACCCTAAGCATATTTTATATTACACTATACTTTATAGGGTCATCTTTAAGATCATCACTCATAAACTGCAAAAAGTTATGAATTACTTGATTGATGAATCTCAATCAACTTTTATCTTAGGAGATTTATTGTGGATAATATGCTATTAAGCCATGAAATAATCAAGGGGTATGCTGGAAAACACTTAACTCCTATTTGCATTATCAAAATATATTTATAAAAAGCTTATAATTCAATAGAGAGGCTTTTCATCAAGCAAGTTATGGAGTATCTCAATTTCCTAATCACTTTGTCAATTAGGTCATAAAGTACATCACTACTTTTTCTTATTTTATTTTGATTAAAGGGGAGCTCAGAATTACTTTTGCTGATTGTAAAGGCATAACACAAGATGACTTTATACCATCATTTTTTTTCTTCTAATGGAGTACCTATACATATATATGGCCTTTTTAAATGACAATCTGAATTTCAATTTTCACCTAAAGTATGCAAGATTGGGCATAACTTATATGTGCTTTATAGATGATTTACTGTTATGTTATAAAGGTGACATTGAATTAGTTAGGTTGTTAAATGCTTAATTTATGAAGTTCTTTAAGATTTCTGGTCATTATGCTAATATCTCTAAGAGCTTAGTGTACTTTGGTGGAGTTGATAAAGATACAAAAACTAAAATTTTGGATATGCTTGGATAGACATATGGAAGTACTTTGGTGTGCCCTAGTCAATCAAAAAAGTTATGGTCTAACAATGTTAGCCTCTTACCCATAAGATTGTAGCCAGGACAAAATCATGGACAAAATTATAGGGATGATTCAACTTTATAATTGGTATTCCTAGGCTATTGGAAGTGTTGCATTCATGCACAAATTTATTTGAATGGATGTAATTTTTGTTTTACTGTATCTAGTGTGTTTAGCATACGAAGCAGAGATATAACACTATCCTCCCTAAAAGGTGAGTATTATTGACCACTGATGCTATATAACCACCAAAATATTATAGCATTTTTAGAGTTATAACTAGGCAACAGTTGAGCAGTCTTCTTTGATATCTCCAAGTATGACTACTCTTTCCCTTTTATATGAATGTTATTCATTTTCTAATTCTCTTTAACTTTTTTTATTAAGTTATTCTTATTCTTTAATGTAGTCTAAGTCATAGATTATTGACTCCAAGTACAAGCCTTTTTTAGTCTGGTTTTTATAGATTAAATTTCAATATTATGATTAAATTAAAGTTAATTCATATAGCACAAAAATTATTTTCTACTTTTTATTCTCATATGCAATTTTTGGTTAAATTACATTTTAATTTTTTGAAAATAAAAAATAAATAAATTCTTCTCTACTAGAAACACGAGTTTAACTTGTATACAATCAAATATTAAGCAAGTAAATGTAGCAAAAGATCTATAGAGTTTTTGAAATTAGACGAGAGAGGCAAATAAAGCACTAAGATAAAGGAAAGAACTATAGAGGAGTAACTTGGAGGAGTTTTTAGCTTAGGGGAGTCTTTATGAAAACAGAGTCAAATTCCATCCCTAATAATCTCCTTAACTTTAGCCTAAGAAGAAATAGAAAGTTGGAGTATGTTGAATTCAGGGAGCAGATAAAAAGGGCTCAAGTTATTCTAATTATCAAACTAAAATTAGTTCTTCCCCCATTTTCAACGTGAAATTTAATTTTCTTAGAGATAACATTCTAAGTTTCAACCATTGGTTGATTATCAAGAGTTATTAAGTTTATTCTTCATGTTCAAGTTATTCCTATGCATCCATTGGATGTAAGCATTCTTAGTTGTTGTAGAGCCTCTAAATTTTTTTGACAAGTAAGATTTTAAGTTTTACTTATGTTTAATCTATTTATAGAAAAAAATATAATGCATGACAAAATATTAAAGACAATAATTTTGTTGTTAAAATAATATATCATTATTATCATTTTTATTAAGTACTTGATATACAAAATTTTACATACTCACATAAAATATAATGTTAGTTGACATGCAATGAATTACATTAATTCATAAAGTAACATCAACAAATTTAAAATATTAGTTTTAAGAATTAATTTACGACTTTTATTAGTTATAAGACTTGTTCAAATTTTTCTTTCAAATATTATTAATGATAAATAGATACATTTCTTATTCAAAGCAACATGCAATCCCCATCCCATTCAAATTAAGAGCATATAGATTGTAAATTATAGTAAATTGAATTTTTGGGGTTCAAACAAAATTGAATAAGGGTTAGAGGTTCATTTAAAAAAATAGGATTAAGTATGTAATTAAAATTAAAGTTTGATAATCTAAATAGACTTTTGTTTCCCTAATTTTGAATTTTGAGTACAAGAAATACATCTTATATATGAACATGTGTTCTCAAAATTAGGATTCGTATAATTGAGATAAGATCATTGATTTTTCATTAAACTCTTTCCAATAATTCCATAAGTAGTATATCACTCTAAGCCGTTCAGTTTGAGATCTGATCTGAATTATTTAAATGAAGTGCCTGTTTGGATGTATTTATATCAGTAAAGCTTTTGTCAGTAGGGCTTTTGTCAGTATAGTTTTTATAAAAAGAGCTTTTCTAAGAAGTCAATTGACTGTTTGGCACTCACTTAAAAAGAACTTTTTTGAAAGAGCTTCATACAATAGACTGTTTGGCAACATAAAAATAAAAAGCACTTTTAATTTTAAATATATTTTATTTTGTAATAAAAATTATTTATTCATATAAATATTATTAAACAATATGCAAATCACAATATATTAATTATTATATAATTGTAAATCATATAAAACATAAATAAAAATATATCTAACCAAATCTTTTATATGGATTATAATATAAGTAAAACTAATATAAAAAATAAATATTAAAATATATTTAAAAAATCTAATAATATTATATAAATCTTAAAATAAACGTGAAGATGTGTTTATGGATATTGCGAGAATTATGTGTAAAACATAAAGGTAAAAGGAACAAAAAAATAGACTCATTAATTGATCTAAAAAATTTATCTGAAAAAGTGCTTTTAAAAAAGCTTCAAATTTGAGATTCTCAAAAAATTGTATTTTAGCTTCTGAAAAAGTCATTTTTATTAAAAAAAACGCTTTTGAATTTTATAATCAAACACTGAATTTTTCTAAAACTAACTTTTGTTGTAGAAAAAAATGCTTATTCACTCTCCAAAAGCTGAATCAAACAGGCACGAAGTGAAGGTTGGAAATAATTGAGCATTCACAATTAAACTAAAACAGAAAACAAGGGATTCGACTAAAACCCTTCTCTATCTTTATACATATTACTTCCCGTAGAATTTTGCATCACCTACACATTCCTTAACTTGATAATATTATAAAAACAACATAACAAGATCGTGATTAGAGAATTAAAAGAGGACCCTAGTCTTTTTTTTTTAAGTTTCTTTATTGCAAACATACTCTTTCTGCACACCCTCCCTGTCTTCGAGCCTTTTGACATGACAATTTCCTGAAAAAATATAAATTATACTCGATTGATAGTTGATACTGTCAAATGTTTAATATAAAGGACAAGAACAAATGGATTTAAGTGAAATTCATTAAATTAACTCTATATATAAAATTAAACTTTCTACTGTATAGGATAAGGGTACGACACTTGCATATAAATTTAGTACTGGCTGATGGAACTGCATTAACTGTTGCCAAACTGAAATTGTATACTAGTAATAAATTAAACGAATCGAACCAAGTATTGAATACCAATTAGACTGGGGAGAGATCCTTACAAAGTTTTTCAATAATTGCGATAATAAATTGAATTAGTTGCAGTGCAGGACATACAAAGTCGAGACAGCGGGACCCACAAATTCCGCCGGAATTTAACGTCAGCCACCGGCTGTTGGCCGCCGTTTTTTTCCTCATTTTTAGTGTACCCATCTTTAAGAGACGGCCTTCAAGTTATATGAATAAGACATTGGTACTATAAAAAGGCATTGCCATCTCTCATTTTCTCTAAGCTCTTCATTACATTTCCTCTATTAGTAGTTTGCGTCCTTTCTGCTTCTGCTTTCCTCTCTGGTCATAGAAGCAGAACTAGTTTCATTGTTTGCTGTAAAAACAATCATAAGAGAAAGAAAGGGGATTATTAAGAGTGGTTTAGTAGTTTTGTTTCATCAACCAACCTCGCATTGCTTGAGGTTGGTTCTGTAATGTACACGAGTTTTTGATACGTTGAGACAGATCCATAGTTTGTTTTTCTTCTTCAAGTTTTGATCTTTTTTATTTAAAGTACGTAAATTTCAGTCGTGTGTTAGGTTCTGGAGGCAAAGGACTGACATTCCAGCTTGCGTTGTGTTTTTTGCGTGTAGCAGAAGCAAAACCCACTGAGCTAAAAGAGTCATTCTTGCTCTTTTCTGGAAGGAGAATCTTTTAAACCCCATTTAGATCTAGTCTGTCGCTTTTAACCTTCGTACAAACCCTTGTTTGTTTGCTTCCCATTTGTATCTCCTCTGTTTTTGCACTGTTTTCTTTCGTATCATAAAGAAACAGACATTAATGGATCGGTTCACGTCAACAACTGTGATCCCCGACGCGTTTCAAGGAGCTAGAGATGACATATCTATGCAGTTCTCTATCATATGGGACCAGATCAAAGCGCCATTGATTGTGCCTCTACTGAGACTTGCTGTTGGTATTTGTCTGATCATGTCTCTGATGCTTTTCGTCGAAAGGGTGTACTTGGGGGTTGTCATTGTGCTAGTTAAGCTTTTGGGTCGAAAACCAGAGAAGCGTTATAAGTGGGAGCCTATAAAGGATGACGTAGAGTTGGGCAACTCTGCTTATCCTATGGTTCTTGTTCAAATCCCAATGTACAACGAACGAGAGGTCCTTTTCCTTGCTCTGTCTGGTCTCATCTTTGCGCACCATGTTGTTTTATGCTTTTTCAGGTGCCTTTTAAGTAAAGAAAAAAATGTGAACTCTTCTGGGTTTGCTTCTAAATCCATGTTCGTCGTTCATTTTCACCCAGGTCTATCAACTCTCCATCGGAGCTGCCTGTGGTCTCTCATGGCCCTCTGATCGGATCATAATTCAAGTCCTTGACGATTCAACGGACCCAACTATCAAGGTACCTATTCATTTAATAACAATCTCAACCCCAAACTTTCACAACTTGAACATATATTTAATGGTCTTGCAGAAGGGAGGAAAAAAAAAAATCCAACCCTTTTGACCAAAACCCCATTTCTAGCCACGTTTAATAAAAAAAAGGTCTTGGTGATGTCGGTTTTGCATGGAAATTGAACAATGCAGGACATGGTTGAGCTAGAGTGTCAAAGATGGGCAAGCAAAGGTATAAACATAAAGTACGAGACAAGAGATAACAGAAATGGTTACAAAGCTGGGGCTCTTAAAGAAGGCATGAAAAAAAGCTACGTTAAACATTGCGACTACGTAGCCATTTTTGACGCAGACTTCCAGCCTGAGCCCGATTTCCTCTGGCGCACCGTTCCCTTCCTCGCCTACAACCCTGAATTGGCTTTGGTTCAGGCTCGTTGGAAATTCGGTAAATCTCACCCTCCTCGCGTTTTAACGTTTAACTCAAAACTTAATTAGTTTAATTAGTGCTGAGTTTCACTACTTTCAAGGGAACTGTCGGTGGGGCTGTTCCTTCCAGTGGTGGCTACTGGAGCAGTGGATCCTACCTCGTGGATCATCAGGGTCGAATCCTTGGTGACCACTTCCTTAATGAACACGTGTTGTATTATGTCTGCATTGTATTAATAATATGGACCCACTTGCTAAACTGCCCCCAGCTGAGCATATCATATTAAAAGCTGAATGTGACTTCTTGTTGGTATGCTTGAGTTTATTACTTTTATTTGGCTGGTCTCTCGTGGACCACCAATTACCTCATCAAATGTCAATCGTAATTTGTAATCAGTAAAAAATGTTTATGTGAAACTTTTAAGGTCTGTTTTAAAAATGTTTCACAATATTCAAACTTTCCTTTTGATTAGAATTATCTTAGGTCATTTTTTGTTTGACTGTGAGATGGTTTATACAAATTGTCTCTCGTTGTCTTTAAGTAAGTGATTGAATTTTTGCGTAATTCCTTGAATTGGTATGGTGGTAACTTGGTAAGTTCTTTTGTTTCATATTTCGAAACTCGGTAAATTGAATTACAAATAAGAGAAGCATAAGCATATGCAAGGCCTTGAAATAAACCACAATGCAAAAGGCCACTCACTTTTCTCTGCAAAAGCTGTGAATTGTCCCTTAAAATTACTTTGTAAGGAAAGTGTTGGATTTTTGGCCGATATACCCCAGTGCTCATCTCCATAAATGATGAAAGCTGGATTCTG
Organism: Erythroxylum plowmanianum; assembly: GCA_025531925.1. Classification (NCBI taxonomy): domain Eukaryota; kingdom Viridiplantae; phylum Streptophyta; class Magnoliopsida; order Malpighiales; family Erythroxylaceae; genus Erythroxylum; species Erythroxylum plowmanianum. Next base: position 43,045,589 of record JANVCQ010000005.1, on the reverse strand, counting down.
GGGACATGTTGGACCTGCCATTGTAGAATATCTTGAAGGCTATATTTGTCTGTGTTGCAAGAGAAACTCTTATCCGCCTAACATTCCCAGCAACTGCATGTGCAGTCTTAATGGGGGGTGCTATTCGTGCCTGTCACTGTCTACCACTAACCTTCAAATGATTTTCATGGGTTGTGAAATCTGTTGCCATCTTTGTTTGTGACGTGGCAGTTCTTTCCGGGTTGTTTTTGCAGTAAATTCTGATGAGTGCTTGATGACAAGAATGCAAGAAATGTCTTTGGATTACCATTTCACAGTGGAACAAGAAGTGGGTTCCTCCACATATGCCTTCTTTGGCTTCAACGGTAAAAATCCGGGGTAGCCGTTTGTTTCCGAATTCATACAATAACTGAAGTTAATTGATTAGACTTAGACAAAATTACTGTTGTTATGTGCACAGGGACAGCAGGTGTATGGAGAATTTCTGCGCTAAATGAAGCAGGGGGATGGAAGGATAGGACCACAGTGGAGGATATGGACCTAGCAGTCAGAGCTAGCTTGAAGGGATGGAAATTTGTGTACATTGGTAGTCTCAAGGTAACCCAATCCAATCTAATCTAATCATATGCATACATTTCAAGATTCTTAGATTGGCAACTGCTTAAAAAAAGTTTGATTAAATCATCTAAATTTTAGACCGAGAAGTACAATTAGATCTATGCTTTGGAGTAACCGCTATAGCCTGTTTTCAATATTCATTGTTTCAAATGCGTATCCATTTTTGCACTAGAAAATCAATTAAGCATTCCAGAGCATTAAAAGGCATTCTTGCCTTTTGAATCTATCAATGCTTCACTGTACATGGTTGGTCAGTCTCTCCAAATGTTCAACCCTGCTAATTCATTTAATAGTTAAATAAGTAACCACTAAGTTCCAATTTCGAGGTTCCTGTCTATATTAGATTAAGCAACAACAACAACGAGACAAAAAGTCGCCGCCTGTTTGGCAATTACTTAATCAACTGTTTTTTAGTTTACAGATACAAAGTTAATTTTTTTAAACTATTTTAAAAAGCTATTGATGCATTTAATAAATGACTTATTGGTTAACATATTTAACTCTAATAAGCTTATTTTTAAAAGCTCCATAAGATAAGCTTTTGGAGTTAGCTGTTTGTCTAATGACAATATTATCCTTTATTTTATTATCTACTTTTGCTCTATATATTTTCAAAGTTAGCTTTTTTTATCATGCTGAAATTTGGAAGAATATAATAAAGAAGTTAATTAGACTATTTAATATTTAATTAAATTTTTTAATCTTTATTTAATTTTATAACATTAGTTTACATTAAAAAATATGATGATATTAAGTTTTTGAATATAAAGAGTCACATCAAATTAATATTTTTAATATATAACTACTATATATTGTATTTGTGTCATATTATAATTATAGATATTTTAATTTATTGAATAATAAATTTCATACATATTATGTGAAAAATATTAATATGGTGCAACTCGATGCATCATTCATATTAATAGAGAATTTAATGTTGGATTATTATTATTATTATTGTTATTATTATTGTTGTTATTGTTGTTTTTGTTTTTGTTATGTTTTTATTAAAATTATAAACTTAATTTTTGTAAAATTAAATATCTAAAATCTAAATTCTTATAAGAATATTAAACGAAATATTAAGGAATATAATATTCATGTCCTTATAATTTTTTAAAACATACCTTCATAATTTATTTTACACATCAACAGGTAACAACTAATATTAAACAATTAATTTTATCAAATATTTTTAACAAAGAGCTAATGTTATTTGCTGGTTAAATCAACTGATAGAATCAACTATCAACTAACTATTGATATAATCAACTAACAACTAATGCAATATGCTATTTGCCAAACAAAACCGTCCTGTATTTAACACGAAGGGCTTTCTTTCTATTCTCCTGCATCAACAAATATCTTATAGTTGCATATTTATATATTTCCGCTGTTAACAGGTGAAAAATGAATTGCCAAGTACATTGAAGGCCTATAGATATCAACAGCATCGTTGGTCCTGTGGTCCTGCCAACCTTTTCAGGAAAATGTTAATGGAGATCGTGAAAAACAAGGTTTCTGTTTCTACCACATTTCCAGTCTCGGGATAAAACTCGAAATATAGAATGAAAATTGACATCTTCTTTTCTCTCGCAGAAAGTGACATCGTGGAAGAAGGTCCACGTGATTTACAGCTTCTTTCTGGTCAGGAAGATCGTAGCTCACACTGTTACGTTTATATTCTACTGTGTTGTGATGCCTGCCACTGTTTTGGTACCTGAAGTTGAGGTTCCTAAGTGGGGGTCTGTTTACATTCCTTCCATCATTACTATTCTCAATGCTGTGGGAACACCAAGGTCCTAATTTCTTCTCGTCTTTTTTCCTAAATTCTTAAATCAAAATGTAGCTACGCTCTTTGTTTAGTTGTTAAGCTCTTATTTCATATAAATTCGCCAACTTTGATGCTTTGAGGCTACAATTGGTTCAATTTGATGAAATTTCCAAGAATTGGTCTCGGCAGATCACTTCATTTGATGGTTTTCTGGATCCTCTTCGAGAATGTCATGTCCCTGCACAGAACTAAGGGGACTTTCATTGGCTTGCTGGAGGCTGGTAGAGTCAATGAGTGGATTGTTACAGAGAAACTAGGCGATGCTCTCAAGATTAAAGCCACAAAAGCCCCTAGGAAACCTCGATTCAGGTTTGGAGAAAGGTAATAATTTGAGACTTGAATCCTTGAATCTTTCTTCAACGCTGCCCAGAATTTTAATAGTTACATGAACTTAATTGAGTTTTACCAACACTTGGATGTTTCCTTTCTGTTACGAATGCTACAGACTCCTTTTGTTGGAGCTTGGAACTGGAGCTTACCTCTTCTTTTGCGGTTGCTATGATCTTACCTTTGGGAAAAACCACTACTTCCTTTACCTATTTGCGCAGTCAATTGCTTTTTTTATCATGGGGTTTGGATATGTGGGTACCATTGTCCCACACTCTTAGTGGGAATCTTGACGAGCAACAGTTGACGATATTGTTTTGGAAATTCCTGGACGAACACTCGGCCCATTTGCTGCTTCAGCCTCAGGATTTGCAGTGTTCATATAATGGAGTCTTGTGCTGTGTATCTTTTGTATAAAAACTACTGTAGAAAGTCGATTCTTTTACATTGAACAAATACGTTCGAGTGCATTGCTTCAGAAAGACGATAGTTTTCTCTTGGTAATAGTGCAACAACTGCAAAGGGACTTTGTGTTGCTTCAGGATTTGGTATACAGAGGAAATAAGAAGCTGAGGTGGATGTAGCTTCAAGGTTTTGAAATCCAAATAGATCATATGTTTGAGCAATTGAAAATATTGAAATTGGTTTGTAATTGTGAGATACTGTAGGTTTTTTGGTTTCCGTAATTTCCCTTGTTCGTGTTTGCTGGCATTGGTTTCACAGGAAATAAATTGATCGAAATGGCTTAACAGTCCCATTTCTTTTCAATTCATTCTTTTCTTCTCCCACTGTCTACTCTTTACTCTCTTTCACATACTAATCGATCTCACAGGTTTATAATTGGTTTGAGTATAAGTAAAGAGTTGTCCATTGTCGTTTAACAGGAGTGTTAGTAGACAGAACAGCTTAACCTAACCTTTTAGTTGACTTTAACGTGTAGAAAGCAGATGGACAATTTGGAGACCTCAATGCAGCAGAGCAACGTACAACCTTTCTGGAATGTCTAATCCTAGAAACCATTATGCAGAGACAGAACTCTTAAGTGCTATGACAATCTTATTTTTGTGTATGATTCATATTAAAGAGTTTATGAAAAAGAAAACAGATATTCTTTTAGATGCCTTTGGGTGAACAAATCCAACATTCAAATGTATATCAAGATTTCTCTTTTTTTAAAAATATAAATTAGAGGTAAAAAATGCGTTACAACGTGAGTATGTTAGCATAACAAAAGAATGTTTATAAGAGGGACATAGTTAGAGATACGAGGGTACTAAAACTCTTATCCATATTTTAGAAATATACAGTAAAATATATGATATAGGACATGTCCTAGGTTGTGTTTGTGATAAACAACCTTTTGTGATAAACAACCTTATGCAGAAACACATTTTTGATGAATTTCAAAATCTAGAAAAGAAACTATATCTTAGGTTATGTTTATGATAAACAGGTAAATTTAATCTTTAACATTCTAAGCAAACACTATACCTTAGGTTATGTTTATGATAAACATGTAAATTTGATCTTTAAATTTCTAAGCAATATTTCAAGCCTAGAATTCACTTAAGATCATTTATGATACAATTGATTCAATACCTTCAAACCCTAATATTCATGCTATAAAGACAAGAGAGATGCTAACCTTGATCCATACTCAATATGTGTAATTCTTTTCTTATCACAAATACCTTTTTTTACGCAAAAGCTTTATCCACTCTCGCCTTCTTCCTTTCTTCGTTTTTTTCAATAGTGAAAGAACGTATGTTTCTTTGATATCTGTTAACATTACTTGATTGAAGGGACTGAGAAGAGTTTTATTAATTAACCCTAATGATTCTAATTTTCTTTATAAGCCCAATAACCATTATTTTGAGCCCACTTCATATTAAAATCAAATAAAGTAAAATGGGACACACTTTATGATTATTAAATTAATCTAGCAATATCCCACTTGGCCTATGTTATGACTTGATAATCCAACAACACAAGATTGCACCATATATTGAATCTATCAAGCCATCAAACTTGAATGAATTGAAATAATGAGATTATGGCAATCACAAGTTATCTAACTATATGATTCCTTCCATATATCACACAATCATCTAAACTCAAATAACTGTAATTGAGAAACACTCTAATTCTCAACTTTAATGTTTTCTCAAAACATAATTTGTCATCACAATAAAACAATGCATGTACACAACATAATGTGACAAATAACAAATAAGCAAAAACATAACATTAATTGAATTCATAAGTGTCAAAACAATAATAGCAAATGTCCAAACATACGTACATACATAACATGATATCATGCTAATAAGGACTTATCTATAATGCCCATCCTTTCAACATGACCAGTAAATGTTTTAGGCATTAATATTTTAGTTAACGAATCCGCTATCATTAGATCAGTTCCAATATACTTAATTGACACTTTATATTGTTGCATTTCTTCTTTGACTGAGAAGTATTTCAAATTCATATGTTTTAACACCTTTAGAATACTTGTCATTTTTAGAAAAGAAGATGATTGCGAAATTATCACAATAAATTCTTAGTGGTCTAGTTATACTGTCGACAATACCTAGCCCTAAGACAAAGTTTCGTGACTGCAATACTTGAATAGTGGCCTTAAAGCATGTCATAAATTCGACCTCCATAGTGGAAGTAGCAATAACAGACTGCTTTCCACTTTTCTAAGAAATTTGCCTCCTACTAGTTGGAATATATTACCAAAGGTAGATTTTCTTGAGTCTACACAACCAGCATAGTCTGAATCTGAATAACCAATCATTTCTAAGTGATTTGATTTCCTGTATGTGAGCATATAATCCTTGATGCCTTATAAATATTTAAGAACTTTTTTTGAAGCTTTCCAGTGGTCCAATTCGGGATTACTTTGATAGCGGCCATTCCAACAGCAAATTGATAACCAGTCGAGTACAAGTTTGAATATACATCAGACTCCCAACTATAGATGCATTGGGAATAGATTTTGTTTGCTTTCGTTCCAAATCATTCTCAGGACATTGCATTTTACTAAATTTATCCCCTTTCTAAATTGAAACTGCCCTTATTGAACATTTTTCCATTCTAAATCTCTCTAATACTTTACTGATATATCCTTTCTGAGACAATCCTAACAATCTTTGTGTTATGTCACATAATATTTATATTCCAATCACATAGGATGCCTCACCCATATCTTTCATTTCAAAGTTATTATAGAGAAATTTCTTTACATAATGTAATAAGCCCAAATCAATAGTAGACAAAAGAATATCGTCAACATATAGTACCAAAATAATAAACTTACTCACACTAACCTTCATATATATACACCTATCAACAGTGTTCTCTACAAAACCATAAGAGCTAATGATATCATTGAACTTAAGATACCACTATTGAGAAGCTTGTTTCAAACCATTTATTGACTTCTTTAATTTACATATCATATTTTCCTTTTCTGCAGTCATAAAACCTTCCGGTTGGTCCTTATAAACTTCTTGTTCTAAGTCACCATTTAGAAAAGCAATCTTTACATTTATTTGGTGATGCTGTAAATCATAATGAGCTACTAATGTCATAACAATTCTTAAAAGTCCTTCTTAGTAACTGGAGAGAAGGTCTCTTTAAAGACAAGGTCATCCTTTTGATATAACCTTTGGCTACAAGTATGTCTTTGTTTTTTTCAATATTACCTTTCGAGTCCCTTTTGGTCTAAAAGACACATTTACAACTCACTTGCTTTGAGCCTTCAGGTAACTTAACTAGTTTCCATAATTGTTTATCATCCATAGATTTTAACTTTTCTTTCATAACACTGAGCCACTTTTCAGAATTGTTACATTTTACAGCTTTTTAAAATGAGATTGGATCCTTATCAATGATCAAATCACACTTGTGCTCAAGTGAATACACCACATAATCATCTGATATAGTTGGTCTTTTCTCCTTTATAGACCTTCACAATACTATTTCTTGTGGTATCACTTGATCATTTGTGACTTGCACATTATTTACTAGTTCATTATTGACATTCTCTTCTTGTAGGTTTAGAATATTAACTTTTTGTTGCGATATGTTGTATGCCTGTGATACAATAAGAGGAACAACTACTTGAGAAGAGACACTGTATGAAGGATTTTCCACCTGAATTTCTTAAATATCCACCTTTCGTTGTTCCCCACTCTCACTAATTCACCCATTTTCAATAAGCTTAGCATTACCAGACTCAAGTATTCTTATACCATGGTTAGGACAATAAAATATGTACCTATAAAATTTTCTGGATAATCGATGAAGTAACCACTAATGATATAAATCCTTATTTCTGCTGGACAATCCCAAACATGCAAGTGCCTCAAGCTGGGTTTCCTACTTATCCACAATTCATAAGGTGTTAAAGGAATTGTTTTATTGGAAACCCTATTAAGTATATATGTAGTTATATTTAATGTATACTTCCATAAAGATAAAGGTATATTGGTGTAACTTAACATACTCCTAACCATATCCATAAGAGTACGATTCTGCCTTTCAGCTATACCATTATGTTATGGTGTACCGGGCATTGTATACTATGCACAAATGCCTCGAATTTTAAGAAATTTCGCAAATGAACCTAGACACTGTCTATTCTCATTATATTTTCCATAATATTTACCACTTCTATCAGACTTTACAACTTTCACTTTTCTATCTAACTGTCTTTCTACCTCATTAATGAACACTTCAAGAACGTCCACTGATTGAGACTTTTTATGCAGTAAATAGAGATAACTATAAAGTGAATAATCATTAATAAAGGTGATAAAATACTTTTCACCGCCCCAAGATAAACCATGAAATGGACCATATATATCAGTGTGTATTAATTCAATTAACTCAGTACTTCTTGTTGTTGAACTCTTACGTATATGTTTGGTTTGCTTACTTTTAATGTAATCCACACACACACATCCCAGTCAGTAAAATCTAGTTGAGGTAAGATTTCACTTTTCACTAACCTCATAACCCTTTCAATAGATATATGACCTAATCTTTGATGCAAGTAGAATGATCATTATATGCACTCTATTTATTACCAATATTATGTTCAACATGAAACAGGGATTCAGAATAATTAACATCAAGATTGAAACGATATAAACCGTCAATTAATGTACCAGAACCATAATAGTACTATCGTTTATACAAAGAAAAAACATTATTTTCAACATTAAAATTAAAGCCTATCTTATCCAACTTACTAACATAAATTAAATTTCTAGCACATTCAGAAACATAAAGATACTTTTTAAGATTAATCTATACATCCCAATTCCTTCTATTTATGCCTTCATTTTGTTACCCATATATATGAACTCTTTGGATCAAAAGGAATCCTTGCATAATATGTGACACATTAGTAGTTGCACCTTAATCTAACCACCATATATTATTAGGCACCTCAATAAGATTTGATTAAAACCATGCTGAAACGTAGTGCTTACCTTGCTTTTTGAACCAAACCATTCTCTTAGGGCTATCTTTCTTGAGCTGATTAGCTTTCTTGCAGAAGAAATAACCCTGCTCTTTATGGATTTGGCCCTCATGAACCTTCATTAGGGCTTTGTCTTTTTTGTTGTTCTTCCTTCCTGGCTTTCCCTTTTTGCTACTAGCTTCTTTGTGTACCGCAATATGAACAAAGTGTTCCTTCATTTTCTTTAATCTCCTTTCCTCTTGCATCAACATGCCCTTAAGTTCTTAAAATTTCCATTTTTCCTTCAAAGTGTTGTAATTAACTTGAAACTAACCAAATTCAGGAGGAAGTGAGTTGATGATGACCTATACTAGGAAGGATTCACTCACACCTATGCCCACTAATGTTAGCTTTATAGCCAGATTTGATCATGGATAGATTGTGACCAGTCAAACTTTTTGGTCATCAATTCACTCATCAAGCTTCCTATAATAGACTTATTAGTTATATATAATTGTGAGTACTCTTTGATTTTCATCATGAATTCCCTTGCATTGTTCATATGAGGCATTGATGGCTTAACATTTTTAACCATTGTCAATCACATCAAATTTAGACTCAACTTATTAGACTTTTCTCAGGCCTAAAAATAAGTCTTTTCAACTTGGGTACTAGTCTTAGTAATGGTTGCAAGCTTCTCTGTAACTAATGCTAGGTCCTTATCCATAATACCTAATTGAAATTGAATTTCCTCAGACCAATCGATATAGTTTAGCCCATTGAACTTGATCAAACCATTACCTATGGCTACTAAATTGTTGGAAGCCACAAACATAATACAAACTTACCCATTAATGCCTTAAGTACAATTAATAGAACTTTAATATGTATATTTAAGTTAACCTTTGGGTGATACTTAAACACATATCCTTAATCCAAAATGATGCTAACAACACATATATATACACACTTTGATTGATAGTCAATCATACTCAAGCTAGTAAGTCTGTCATCTTTGGATATACGAACATATTCACCAAGTATGTCGATAAGTTTCTGTATTGTTATTAATTATAAGCAGTGATCCACCTTTGGGTCATCTCCTAGCATTATAATTAATAATCTCAATTGTTCAGTTCATCTATTATGTCATTTATTAGCATCATATAATATGAACAATTGAAAGAATGCATAATTAAATATCTAAATATCTTTTCAAGCAAGGTCACTTTGGTGACTAACAAGCTTTATATACAATAAATATTTTATTAACTATAAATAAAATTTGGAATTTAACTATAATGTTGGGAAAATCATATTGTAAAATCCAAAATTAACCAATTTCAACATGCATATTCATTTGTTATCAGGACCAAAAGTGTAATTGATTGAATACATATTCGTTTAGTACCAGAGGACTAAAACCGTAATTGTTTCCATGGTTTAACATACAAATTTAACCTTTGATTTTTCACATGGAAGTCACAGTGTCCATATATTTTAACACCATAATCATTTTACTTTACAACCACAAAACCAAAAATCTTTCTTACGATGGGCCTCACAAAACATTGGCTTTTCTTTCACTTTTTGTTTTCCATAATTCATGCAAATTACATAAACAAATAATAAAAACATAAAATCAAAGCTTTTGATGGTGGGTCCTATGAAAACTGTAACACCCACTCCCAACTGACATATGCACGTGTGTTCATCGGATATACGTGCACATACCTATCAGAAATGACATGTTAACTATCTCACCTTCACTGTACATAACATGGCATCATACACTAAACCATCAACCACACATTTTTTAAACTGAAAATGTTATCACATTAATCAAAATCCATAATTTACATTGCTTCATACATCACAATACTATCCAAGGTTTACAACATTATCCTATGAGCTTAAACAACTCAGTACACACTAAATACAATAAACATGAAAGAAATAGCTAAGTCCTCAATCTCAGCTGACTGACCTCTGAGCCAAATCTGACTGTAATAGTTGCACAAAATATGTTTCTATGGAGTCTTAGAAGCTAGGTCGTCTCACTCTCAAACCTGAAAAGCAACAGTGCAATTTTGATGAGTTTTGCGAACTCAGTAGAGTAACCATCCTCGATGGTTCACTCATGACATAAAATTATAGCATGTAATCATATAGCTCAACTCCACTTAAAAAATATCAAATACTATCACAAATAAATCATTTCTCAGATACACAATTCAATCATATAACAACATTCACACAGCTTTGCAAATCATTCAATGAATTCAAATTATATGCGGACGTGACATGTATGAGACTCACATTCATTTTTATTTTGTTATGACTGTATGCTTTTACAGTATCCCAAATTATCGAGCTCAGTCAGTCAATCAGTGACTCATTGATCACAGCGAGCCATAGGCTTGAAACATATATGCGGGAGCTTAAAGCTCATATCAGTAACAGTGTCAGTAGCCACTTCAGTCACAACTCCTTTATATTACATGCATTATAATGAAGTGCATGCCACAATTCACTCATCAATTCAATCACTTTCATTTGCATGTAATATAACAGTATATCAGTCACAGTATCATTTACAATAATAGTCACAGTAGCAGTGGTAATCGGATTAGGTTCGGCATTCAACCTTTCAATTAAGAATCAGAAAATCATTTAGGCAGACACATTCACATTCAAGTAGCACTTCCAATATCATTCTTATGCATCAAAATGCCTCGGAAAAATGTTGTCCGGAATTCAGTACACAATCAACACAATTCAGTACAATTCAATAAGATCGCAATATAGTTCAATAATGTACAAAACAATATGGTGAGACCATCTTAGGTTACTCACAGTATGCTCCAAACAACTATTGCCTTGAAGTCCCGACAATGTCTGGATGCTATCATTCGATGTGCTCCTCTATACATACAATACATACACGTATCACAATATTGCACAATTTTGTATTCATTAATGCATGATCATGTATACTAACTATGTACAATGCATGTTCATGACAATTTTGGGTTTCTTATCCTTTATTTTGTCACAAAAGTCATTCACATATCCATATTCCATTGATCAACTTAGATTTGTTTAAAAGTACACTTTTGGGTCCATTTTGCATAATTAATTTCATTAGGATAGTGAAGTAATTTGGTAACACTTCCTTCTAACAAAGTATTCTACTATGTCTTAAGTCTCTATTGATACAAAGATCATTCAATTTGGTTCATTATTCTATGAGTTATGTTCAAAATACCACAGACTGTGCACATGTGAAATTTTTGTTAATGCATGATTATGCATTCAAGTTGTACAACCCATATCAAAAAATTACAAACTTTATACCAATTTAAATCTAAGAGAATAAGCTACAAATTTGGTAAAGAAACCTCAATCTAATTCAACCTATATCAATACAGTTTATTCAATAACCACAGGACATAATTTCTGTCCCTAGTAGTGTTTCAGCTTAAGCTAAGACTCAATTACTTGCCAATTTTGAAAATCTTAGAGATAGAATTAAAAGTCGACTTCTTTAAGAAAGTTGTAGACATATATCTCTAGTTTAATCTGAATTAAGAATCAACTCATTTAGAAATCTACAGCTCAAGTTATAATCATAATACCGAAGCATGTTCATGAAAATTTTCCATTTCAAAATTATTCTAGCAGATTTCCACATTTTCATCCTTTCATTCATTTTCAAATTATTTCAGATAGCTCTAAATTTTTATGGAGAGAAAGAAAAATGTCTTAGAAATCCATTGATTTAGTTTCAAGTCATTTGGAGTTTAGATGAAAAATTTATAGCTAAAAGACTTAGGGTTATTTAATGAAATACTCTAGTTCATAACCCATACATACAACCACCACCTTTTCTCTCTCTAAGACATCAACCTTCATCTTCTTCGCTGAACTGCACTTCTCCTCCTCTTCTTTCTTTCTTTTTTTGCTTCATTCCTACACATCACAACTAATATATTTGTTGCATAAACCATTTTTTTCCTACTTCGATCTCAATTGAACCCAACACAAATAAATCAAAATTCCAAAATTTTATACATACATAGCAAAAATTGTACTTTTCACGTAAGCATAAGTCATTTTTCAGCATTTTTCTTCTATCTTCATCTAATGCATTTCTTTTCTTTTTTGTCATTTTAATCCTTCTTAAAACACAACACACACTACTCTAAGTTCTATTTAACTCTAACCTCACAAAAATCCATCACTAACTTTACCCAAACATTTATGCATATATAATGAAAACAGAGCATGTTCCAACTTTGCTTCTGCGTGTTTATTACTTTCCAACAACAACAACCTCATTTCATGATCTAGTTTTCTTTTTTTTTTTTGTTCTCTCATCTGAAGCTTCCCATTTTCATTACAACTTACTATCAAACTCATTTTAATTGCTTCAAACATTTCCGAAAACATTCATGCATATCAACAAGCAAAACAGAGCATGAACACCAACCATATACGTAATCTTTTAAACCATAACAGAAACACATTTTTTCTTCATCAACTTACATAATTTTCTTATATCTCAGTTCAGAATCCATTCAATACAGTTTTGAATAATTCCTAATTCTCAAATCCATCATCTAGTTCATATATCACCGTAACCTCACTTCTCAAACCCATGCATGCATGTTTATATTTACATTGAAATATAAACTTATCATAGCTACTTACTTGGCTCAGCTATTTGTAGTAGTAAAAATAAATCAAATGCATATAATTTTCACAGCTGATGTTTCAACGGAATCTCCAGTATTGACAATAATGAGCAGAGCTTTGGTGGTTGAAAGGAAATTATAATTACTCCACATAATCAAGTAACAGTCAGGTTAGTAAGTCTGAATTCAATGTGAAATCAAAACAGGGATCTGAAAGCAAAGGAAACTCAGAGGAAACAATTTGGGAAGCATTCGGTGATCAACCAAGAGCTTCTCTCCCTTCTCCAGAAACACACGTGGTAACGTGTGTCTCTTGCATGTGAGCCATATGGCTACATGCAAGGCTTCTAAATGTTACTATTTTATTGGTTCATAACTTAGTCCAAAAATACCCCAAATTTTCAGAAATTCTCTAAAATTTACCAAAAATTTGGAAATAATAATGACACTCTCCAAATAAATTTTTAACGCAATAATCCACAATTCGCATTTTTAATCGCATTTATAAATCAATTATACCCAGAAAATATCAATGAATACATGTACAATTTTTTTAAAGTATCAAAATAAATATTCACATATGTGTGAATATACAATGATGCATGAGCATGAATTATGCTTCCTAATTTCTTATTAATCTCTAATAATCACCATTTTAATATTAATTCAAGTGACAGGATGTTACAAAAACTTTCTTTAAACTTTTGTTTCTCCCCAGTTTTGTTCTTTCAAAAAGCTTAACTAGTCAAACCTCAATTAATGCATGTAAGTAACCATTTGATTTTTCAACACCAAAATACAATGTCCACATATTCTTTAACATGCATATTCATTTATTACCACAAAAACAAAGTTACCCCATGCACACGATTATGATCCCATTAAGGTTCTTAGGGTACTGAGTCTTTCGGTTTATATTTGTTTCAAAATCTCAACTCAGTTCAAAAGAAACAGACGTGTAAGCACCCCATGCAGTCTCCGATTATTATTATCAAAGGGATTGTCTTTATTAATAATTATAATCGATTTGACAGCCCACATAAGTCAAGAAACAAGATGACTTATGTTGAGAGATTACAATAGAAGCAATATCATAATTTTTCTATAACCGTAAAGCAGTATTAATCGTTGCTATAAATTCTAGGGTTAACTCTAATGCAAATCAAAGTGTCATAATCTGCTCTGATAACTTATGTAAATTTAATCTTTAATATTTTAAGCAATATTTCAAGCCTAAAATTCACCCAATATCATCTATGATGCAATTGATTCAACACCTTCAAACCTTAAGATTCATATTATAAAGTAAAGAGAGAAATACTAACCTTGATCTATCTCAATATGTGTAATCCTTTTCTGATCACAAATACCTTCTCTACACAAAAGCTTTATTCACTCTCTCGTTCTTGTTTTCTTTGTTCTTTTCAATGGTGCAAGAATTTATGCTTCTTTGATATCTGTTAATGTTACTTGAATAAAGAGGGAGGGAAGGGTTTTATTAATTAACCATAATGATTCTAATTTTCTTTACAAGCCTAATACCTATTATTTTGGGCCCACTTCATATTAGAATCAAATAAAGTAATATGAGTCACATTTTATGATTATTAAATTAATATAACAAAATAACCTTATATAGAAACACATTTTTGGTGAATTTCAAATTCTTAAAGGATTTTAGGACCTATTAGAATCATATTTAAATTAGATTGAGTTTGTTAATGCCAAGTTATATAAGACTATACTAGTAAAAGTTTACAATTAACTATACTTGTGTAAACCTAGTGTATGTGTCTTGGCTCTTGAAGATACACCTAATTGGTTGAACCATGTTTTTTTTGTTGGTTGTTTGTTTGTTTGTTTATTATCTATTTTTATTGGATACATCTTATTTTTTAACAAGTGGTATCAAAGCACAGTTAAGGGAACAATGACTTCAGCTGTAAGATTTGAAGTGGAGAAGTTTAAAAGAACTAAAATCTTCAAAGTATGGAAACAAAAGTGAAGGATTTATTAACACAATAAGGTAGGTTGAATATACTAGGAGAATAAGTCAGAAGACATAGATGAACTCGACTAGGAGGAGTTATAGGTGTGAGCAGTTAGAACCATTCAACTATATCTAACAAATGAGGTCTTATACCACATCATAGATATTGCATCGCTAGTGAAGATATGAAAGAAGTTGGAGAGTCAATACATGTCAAAGTCTACTATAAAAAAAAGTTGTATTTGAAGTAAAGATTATATAGGTTGAAGATGTATAAAGAGATAGTTGGTATATCGGACCATAATGCTATTGGATCACAACCAATAAAAACTCAACAATGATGAAAGCTCTCAAGTTAAAGGGCTGTATATAAGGGAAAAATAGGATCATAAAAGGAAACAGAGTAAAGATGAAAAGTTTAAATGTAGATATAAACCTATAGGTAAAATAGCTATTTGGTCCTTTCCAAAAAAAAGAACTTCCTAGTGTTATAAGTCGGAGCAAATTAAACATATCAACAGGGACTATCCAAATACGAAGGCTTAGAGTAAAGGATAAAAAATGATGATCCATCAAGGTCCATTATTAATTTCTAGGTACGTATTGCTCACATAACATGATAATGATGGAGACAATATTAAGATGGTAAAAGGTATGATGATTGTGATGAAAGAGCCAATATTGAAACAAATATCTACAACTAATAAGGAGCATAATTGTAGGTGGAGAAGTTGCAGCCAATAAAATTAAAGGAAGATAGTACTATAATATAGTATATGTGGCTAGATCATCTCAGTGAATGATGTACAAGGGAACTTTATAATAGGAAATTATTAAAAGGTGTCAAACATTAGAAGGTAGAGTTTTGTAGGTTTTGTAAGCGTAGTAAAAAGTCTATGATAAACTTTAAAGGTCCAATTTTTAAAGGTGGTATATGTTAAGACAAACATATAAATATGACATATCATCGTTAATATAAAGTACTAATGGCTCAAAGGTAGTACAAGTAGAATTAAAACAATAAGAAATATATGCTAAAGTAGTTAGAAATTTCAAAGGTGTCTAATCCAACAAATATAATCTTACTCTAATCATAAATAAATTGTATATAGTGATGAGCAAAGATAAATATGTAGAGACTAGTGAAGCTTATCTCCTTTGTGAAGTTAACAAAACAAAATAAAGGAATGGGGGCTTTAAGACAATATTGAAATTGATTAAAATAAAAAATAGAAAAATAAATCAAGAATGTATAATTCAAATAACAACAAACATCTAGGCCAAGGTATAATTTCAGTATTAATTCTTTAAATTGATTATTGATGTAAAGATAAACCTTCTATTCTTTAGTAAACTGGTTATGATTGTTAACAAACTTTAACAATTTATCTCTCTTTACTTTCTCGTTAACCAAAACAAGCTTTTTGATTAATTATCCTATTAACAAATAACCTTAAATAAGCTCTTAAGATTTAGTCTTTTGACAACATTAAAAACTAGAGAGACTATCAATTCTAGCCAACAAATACACAAGTTTAATTTGTTTAAACTAGATTACATACTCATATAACATGAATATAGTATCTTATATTGAATCATATCATTTAACCACTAAGCAATAAAACAATAATGAATTCAATCATTCTAATTGGCAATACATTATTTTGATAATTGAATAATATTTTTTTGCATCAACCAAACAAACTAATAATTTAATAATCTCAGAAGATATAAATACTAAATTAAAAATTAAAAAAGAACAATTAGATCTTACAGTTATTAAATAATCAAACTTCATTTAACCTTCAATTAGAGAAATAGACTTTAGTGGCATATGGTTCTCAAAGAAAATTTAAAAGAAAAATAAAGAACTATCCCAAGAATGTAGAAAAAAAACTAAGATAAACTAAGATGAGAGAAAAATGGGTGATGCCTTTTGCCCCTCTTTCTTATAAATAATCACAAAACCTATGTAATCTTCTTTTAAAAAAAGGGGGATAAAATCTAAGATCAAGACTAAATCTATAGAACCCCTACTTTCATTTGGATTATCCTACCAAAACAAGTCCTTCATATTCAAAATTACTAAATAGAGCAAAAATAGGGGTAGAAAATAACTATGGTTTACTGACTCTAAAAGAGCCTCATCCATTTGATCACATTAAATTCTATAGCAATCATATAGACTATTAGTGTGGCCCGTGTGGGCATGCATTGTTCTCAAACCTCTTTTAAAACTTTTCCTCTACATGCTTTCATTCTTTTTCAAATTTTGAAATCATGGTTCCTTCTTTGCTAAATTTCTCCTTTTAAGCATGTTTTAATCCAAATATCTAATATACTCCATAAAACATAAAATATGTAAGTATAATTCATAATTGCAAGCATTTTATCAATTAAAACATAGGGGAATAATATGAAATATATGTACTTTATGTATGCTAACAAATCCTCCCACATTTAGACAATGCTTATCCTCAAGCATACAATAGTTCAGACTCATCAACCTCTATCCATATCCTTCTCTTTTCCTTCTCAACTCAGCCTTTCATAACTTAAATCACCACTTCTCACTAATCTAAACTAGAACACAACAACAAACAAACATTTCATAATACAAGGTCTCACAAACTACCCAAATAAACAATCTTTTCAAAATCAAAAGTAATAGGAATCAATACCATCTTATTGGTTTCACTCTATGAACTCAAATTGTCTAAGGTATTAATGATCTCTCATGATAACATAGACAAACTCTTATCATAAGCTTGCTTATATATCACATCTCTACTATTAAATAATGAAATAAATGAAAAAAAATCCAAAGGTCTTTAAAAGAGTTATTATGGAGCATATGCAAGGTATAAACGTACTAATTGAGGAGGAGATTTATTGTCACTTCTCCTATATATATATATAAACGAACTAATAATATCAACAGTATGAATATCGTTCCGTACCAGCTAGAAAACGGAACAATATTCATGTTTTCGATATCGGTGGGTACCGTGAGTTTTCGTACGATTATACTGGCCGGTATTGTAACTTTAAAAAACGATCAAGACTATTTTGCAAATTTTTAAAATTTTAACCTAAAAACACTTGCATACCTCACTTACCCGAAAAACTTTGCTTCTTTTCATTTTTCACTCTCTCTCACCGACTCTCACTTAACTCACCTCTCCATCATCGGTGGTGTTGCTCCTTCTCTAGTGACTATCATCTTCCTCCTCGATCCATGCCAACATTAGACCATTTTCCCTCCTCGACTCCTATACGTGAAATCCCGAACATGCCACCTTCTTTAACTCTCATCCACGAGGACCACTGCACCACGCCGTCACCACCACTAAATGTCTGATGGAGGAGAATGCTACTGCTTGCCCCAGATCTAAACCCAACTCGTTACCTAACCCAAAAACTCGAAGCTGTGAATTGATTTTTGGGTGTATTTTTTGAGTTTTTGATTTTTTCTTGCTTAATTGCATTTTTGATTGTGAATCGGTTGGAACTTGGATGTTGAAAGTTGGAATTAAATTTTGTAATTTGGTTGAAACTTGGATTTATGAATCGATTGGAACTTGGATTTGTGATTTGCGTGGGTTGGATTGGATATTAGAGTTGAATGATTCACGGTTTTGTTTGGTTGATTTCTGGTTTAGTTTTATGGATTGGTTTAATCGATTAAGAGAAATTTATGTTAAGTCTTTTGATCAATGAAATGCATGGCCTGAAGTGAATATGTGATGATGTTGATGATGTGAATTGTTTCAACTGAAAGTTTGTCAGTTGAAACAACTTAAACCGAGAATGTTAAAGTTACAAACTTGTAAAGACTTAAATAATTAATTGACACATTCTTAAATTTTGTGAAATGGTATTTCATTTTTAGTATTTGGATATTGGCTTTAGGCAAATAATTAATTAAGTATAAAATTATGCTATTGTAAATTAATAGTAATTCTGTTGTAGTTAATGATAGTATTTGGGTATTAGCTTTGGGTAAATAATTAATTAAGTATAAAATATGTTAAATTATTTGGTAATATATATGTGTAGGCTATCAGAAATATTTATAATAGATAATATATAAAAATAGTGATGTAAATGTGTCCAAAAGGAATTTTTTTTCAAATTGTGAACATATTGTTGGCTCCAACCACTTATACTTAGACTTATTAATGTCAATTAAAAATAGTAAAAGCAACTTATATATTTAAGAACCAAATATAGAATGGTGTATATAGTATTATGGTTTGTTAGAAATGGAAAGAAGATTCAAAACTTTAAATAAGAAAAAAAAACATTTCCAAAAATGATATATCCTTCAACTTGATCATCATGTTATGAATATATCCTTCAATTTGATCATCATATTATGCATATGTGTGTATGAACAATTGTATAAGATATGTCATTCATTATTTGGCAATTATATAAATCATAACCTTTAACTTGATCCTCATGTTTGAAACTTTGAATTGAAATTGTTGGAAATGAGAATTGTTTATGTATGTTTTGTGATTGTTGGAAATGTAAATTGTTTATGTATGTTTTGTGATTGTCGGAAATGAAAATTGTTTATGTATGTTGTGTGTAATTATATATGTTGAATAATTGATTTGTTAGTTTTTGACTTATAGTGAATTGTGTTCAATAAAATTGAATTGTGTATAATGCAATTATATAAAATGAGTTATATTATACTAGATGGACATGCATATTGTATAATGAAATTATGTGTCATTTTTTTATATATGGATTCATTTATTTTTACAGATAAATGGAAGAAAGTTCAAGTACTCCTAATCAAACAACTTCTGGAAGATACAATGATCCATCTTGGACTCATACTACATTGATTCCCCGTATGAGGGACCATACTATTTGCTTGTTTTGTAACAAGCATTTGAAAGGTGAAGGAATCAACAAATTAAAGAAACATTTAGCTGGGGTTAAAGGATATGTGAAACGTTGTAAAAAAGTAAGTCATGATTTGAAGTGACAAATGAAAACATTGCTTAAAGAACATCAACATAAGAAAGATAGAAAGGAAAACTTGAATTTTGAAATTGGTAGTGGAAGTTCGTTTTCTAGTTTCCATGGTGATTGTGGAAATGTTGAAGGTGGTAGTGGTAGTAGTGGTAGTGGTCCATCCCAGCCCTAAGAAGAAGTACCTGAACCTGATGTGAGGAAGAGAAAAGGGCAGGTGATTAGTTTTTTTGCACCACGAACAACTCCTAAAGCCTAACCTTCAATTTGTAGTGCAATGCAATCAAGAAATGAGACTCACAATGTTGATATGGTAGTAGCTAGATGATGGTATAATACAGGTTTATCATTCAATGCTTCTTAGTCTTATTGTTATCAACCTATAATGGATGCAATAGCCTCTTATGGTCTGGGATACAAAGGTCTTTCAATTAATGACTTAAGAGGTAAACTTTTGAGTTGATTTGTTTATACAATTAGAAGTTATTTGGTAGAAAGAAGAGTGAATTAGGCTACTTACAGATGTTCAATCATGTATGATGGTTGGACAAATAGGTGACAAGAGCCCATTATTAATTTTTTAGTTTATTCTATAAATGGCTCTATGTTTTTGAAATTTATTTATGCATCTGGCCTTATTAGGAATACTGATAGGGATTCTGCAAGTATACAGGTTTAGTTGCAGCAATCAAGTGTCGATCCACAAGGACTAAGTCAAAATACCAAATTTGTACTTTCTAAATTTGCTAAGCAATTGAATATGAAAGTTGTTTTGCTAAGGAAATATTGATACATAATTAACAAAATTTGAACCAATATTCTAGGAGTTCATCCCAACAAAGAAATCATGTCATCCTTATGAAATGAAATACTAATCTAAGCACATTAACCCATTTTTATCAATTAATTATTTCGAACCAATTCACGTGTTAGTTCCAAATTTTTAACCTAGTTTCCTAGACTAAAAATCGAACCCAACCCAATGAACTCAATGGTTAATCTCAAGTACTCTTAATGAAGAACTATATTTCTAGATATTCTTTCAATAAAGTCTAATCTAATAGTTCAGATATTAAACATTGCTTTTCAGTTCCTAGTTTAACATCCATCATTAATTAATTAGAAACCCTAGATTAGATAGATCAAATCAACATCGGATTAATTCACT
>JANVCQ010000005.1:43010552-43024405 GCA_025531925.1 Erythroxylum plowmanianum | reverse complement strand
CACAAGCAAAACATCACAAAAGCCTACCAAAAGAACATAAAACACAAAGAATTAACATGACAAAATGCAAGTTATCAGGAATCTTCAACTTCGACCGCCTTCTAGCTCTCCTATCCCCTTTCCCAAAAAGATCCCCTTTTCATCCCCCAAAAACTACCTTTTATCATTGGAAAATTGTCAGGGAAAATCGCCATACACAGTCCGTGTGAATCTACACAGTCATACCGTGTAACTTTCGGGAATGATTGTGTGCTCACGCTTTGAAAGACACGATCCGTGTGAATCTACATGGTTAGACCGTGTAACTTTTGAGTCTTCAACTTTGAGCTTCAACTTTACATGGGCTGTGTGTTTTTACACTGATCGATCATGTATTCCTCAAATTTGTTTCATTATCTCCCCAAAACCCCTACAAATACCAAAATCAAATGAGCAGCATCGGATTCACAAAAACTAAATGTAATTTAACATCATTTGATACAAAAACGATGACAAAATAGAGATAAAATATATCAAGAATAACAACTTATCGGACTTAAAGACACACGGTCCGTGTAACTCTACACGGCTAGACCGTGTAAGTCACTGCCCTTTTTTTTCACTAGTAATAATTTGTACAAACTTGAAATAAACAAATCAAATGGGAAAGAAATATCTAAAAACAAAATGTGTATAAACAAAGCTCATTAAATGGTGTGAGCAAACCTGTAAAGTGCATCAGCTTTGTTGTGGTTCAGAAAGTGCCAAAGTCATTGTGGCATCTAAGGGATGTCCAGCAAGATAAGGTTTTAAATGCTGACCATTAACCTTAAAAACTCTCGAAACTTCATTCCAAACCTCGACTGCGCTATGGGGAAATACTTGTAGAACTTGAAATGGACCAGACCATCGTGACTTGAGCTTACCTAGAAAAAGACGAAGACGAGGGTTAAATAATAAGACTAAATCACCTTCGGTGAACCTCTTCTTGGTAATGAATTTATCATGCCAAAGCTTAGTTTTCTCCTTGTATAGGTAAGAACTCTTATAAGCTTCCAATCTCAAGATATCCAACTCATTCAATTACATTGCCCTCTTTTTCCCAGAGGATTTTAGGTCAAAGTTCAAAGTTTTGACAGCCCAATAGGCTTTAGGTTCTAACTCCACCGGTAAATGACATGCTTTGCCGAACACAATCCTATATGGTGTGGTACCCAGAGGTGTTTTAAAAGCTGTACGATAGGCCTAAAGAGCATCGTCAAGTTTTAAAGACCAATCCTTTCTTAACTTATCAATTATCTTTGCTAAAATGCTCTTGATTTCTTGATTAGAAACTTCAACCTGCCCACTTGTTTGAGGGTGATAAGGTGTAGCAATCTTGTGAAAGACACCATATTTCCGCAAAAGAGTCTCATTACAAAAATGGGTACCATTGTCGCTTAAAAGTGCTATTGGAAGTCTGAAGCGAGTGAGTATATGTTTCTTCAAAAACTTGATCACCACCTTAGCATCATTCGTAGGAGTCGCAACTGCCTCTACCCATTTCAAAACATAATCTACTGCCACTAAAATGTAAAGATTGTTATGGGATTTAGGAAACGGACCCATAAAGTCAATTCCCCAAACATCAAATAGTTCAACCTTCAATATTATAGTTTGCGGCATCTCAGCTTTCTTTGATGCATTTCCTAACCACTGGCAATTATCCAATGTAGCCACATAATGCTTCATATCACTAAACAAAGTAGGCCAGAAAAATCCTACTTGGAGAACCTTGGCGGTTATCTTATCTGGACCAAAATGACCGTCGTAAACTGTCGAATGACAATGGTGAAGAACACTCTGAACTTCATCTTCAGGCAAACATCGTCTAAAAATATCATCTCCATAATATTTATCAAGTAATGGTTCTTCCCACACATAATTTTTGGCATCAGAGATGAGTTTCTTCTTTTGCTGGTAAGTAATCTCTAGTGGGAACAGGCCATAAATGATGTAATTAACCAAATCTGCATACCATGGTGTTGCAATAGATGATATAGCCAACAGTTGCTGTCCCGAAATGGAATCATCAATTGGGTAGTCTTCATTGGAAACAGTAATCCTAGAAAGGTGATTGGCTACCACATTCTCAATACCAGCTTTATCCTTAATCTCTAAATCAAATTCTTGCAATAATAAAACCCATCGGATAAGACATGGCTTGGAATTCTTCTTCTTTAATAAATGCTGAATAGCTATATGATCTGTAAAGACAACAACCTTAAAGTTAAAGAGGTAAGACCTAAATTTTTCAAGAGCAAAAATAACTAGTAAAAATTCTTTTTTTGTGATATTGTAGTTGATCTGAGCCTCATCTAATGTGCGACTAGCATAATACATGGCATAAGGCTTGTTGTCTTTTCTCTATCCCAAAACAGCTCCCAAAGCATGATCCCTTGCATCGCACATCACTTAAAATGGAAGGTCCCAATCAGGTGCTTGCATAACCAGAGCTGTTACTAAAGCATCTTTCAACCTTTAATAAGCACTCAAACAATCCTCATTAAATTCAAAAGGTACATCTTTGACAAGTAAATGTGTTAGAGGTTTTGCTATTTTAGAAAAATCTTTGATGAACCGTCAGTAAAAACCAACATGTCCAAGAAAACTTCTCACTCCTTTTACTGAAGTAGGTGGGGGCAATTTTTTAATTACTTCCACTTTTGCTCTGTCAACTTAAATACCTTTTCTTGAAACTAAATGACCCAATACAATCCCCTCTTGGATCATAAAAAGCACTTTTCCCAATTCAAAACTAAATTAGCTTCTTCACATTTTTCCAACACTTTTGACAAATTTTTCAAACAATCATCAAATGACAAGCCATAAACAGAGAAATCGTCCATAAATACTTCCATTATGTTTTCAATGAAATCAAAAAATATGGCCATCATACAACGCTAGAAAGTGGCAGGAGCATTACAAAGACCAAAAGGCATTCTCTTATATGCAAAAGTACCATATGGGCATGTAAAAGTGGTTTTGTCCTGATCCTACGGGTGAATAGGAATCTAGAAGAAATCCGAATATCCATCAAGATAATAAAAATGAGAGTTCCTAGCAAGTCTTTCTAACATCTAGTCAATGAAGGGAAGGGGAAAATGATCTTTCTTAGTGGCAGAATTCAACTTACATAATCTATGCACATTCTTCACCTGGTGACAGTCCTCGTTGGAATTTGTTCATTTTTTCATTTTTTATAACTATCATCCCTCCTTTCTTAGGAACTATATGGACCGGACTAACCCATTTACTATCTGATATAGGATAAATTATGCAGGCCTTAAGCAATTTCAATTTTTTCTTTTTGACCACTTCTTGCATACTAGGGTTTAACCTCCTTTGATGTTCAATGGTGGGCCTATGGTCATCCTCCATTAAGATTCTATGCATGTACACAGAAGGATGAATTCCTTTAAGGTCATCTAAAGAATAACCTATGGCTTTTCTATGCTTGCTTAAGACACGAACAAGTTTTTCAGTATCAGCAGCATCTAAAGTAGCATTCATAACCACAGGATAAGTAGAATCAGGACCCATAAATTCATACCTTAAATTAGAAGGAAGGGGTTTGAGTTCTACCTCGAGGGCTTTTACTTCAATTGATTGATCCACTTCCAAAACTTCAAACTGCTTGTCTTTGACCTTGTAATTCTCAGGAAGATTTGCTAAAGCTTTAGCAATCATGGCCACTTCTGGAATCTCATCACTCGGTGTTCCATTAGTAATCAAACAATGCCCAAGAAAATCATCCGAATGTTGTTTAGACAAATGGATATTTATAATAGAATCAATTACGTCAATTCTAAAGTAATCATCAGACAAGCTCGAAAATTTAGTAGCCTTTGACAAATCAAATTAAACACAATCTTCACCAATCTCAAAAGATAATTTGCCATTTTTCAAATCTATCTGACATTCTGCTATATCCAAAAACGGCCTCCCTAAGATGATAGGGGTACGAGTGTCTTCCTCCATTTCCAAAATAATAAAATCAACAGGCACATACAAATCACCTACTTTAATTGGCACATCTTCTAATACACCAACAGAATATTTAACAGATCGATCTGCTAATTGCAAAGCAACAGTAGTAGGTGTCAAATCTCCTAGATCAAACTTCTTACACAAAGAAAGTGACGCTTGATCCTAAATCACATAAAGCACGTTCAATTGTAACTTTACCAATTTGTCAAGGGATTGAAAAACTCCTAGGATCTTTGAGTTTTGGCGGAAGTTTATTTTGAATGGCTGCACTACATTCGATAGTCAAAGCAACAATTTCATATTGTTTTAACTTTCTTTTATTTGACAAAATTTCTGTTAAAAATTAGCATAAGAAGGCATTTAAGACAACGTATCGATGAAAGGAATGTTGATGTAAAGCTTTTTGAGAACTTTTAAGAATTTCCTAAACTGAGCATCCAGTTTGGCTTTGGCCATTCTATGAGGAAAGGGTATTGGTGGAGTGTAAGGTTTTTGGTATGGCATTAGTAGTTCCTTAGAAGGATAATCATCATCACTCTTCTTGTCCTTCTCTCCCTCTGTCTCACTACTAACCCCGTCCGGAGTTTAATCAGCGCCTTCTTTTACCACTTCATTCCTAGGATAACGGGATCCCACCAAATATTTTCCACTTCTCAATGTGACAGCTTTACAATGCTCCTTAGGATTAGTTTCAGGTTGACTAGGTAATTTCCCTGATGGTGTGACTGATGAACTAGCCCGATTTGCAATTTGGTTCTCAAGCAACTTATTATGGGTAGCTAACTAGTCTACCTTAGAGGTTAATTGCTTGATTGTTTCTTCTTGTTGTCTTTGGGATAGTAACATGGATTCCATCATACTCTCCAGGTTTGATTTTGGAGGTCCTAGTGGATTGGAAAGCCTTTGAAATCTAGGAGGTGGTCTAACATTTGACTGAAATGGGGGGTTTTGGTTATTCCTCCAAGAGAAATTGGGATTATTCCTCCAACCTGGGTTGTAAGTGTTAGAATGTGGGTCAAATTGGGGTCTTTGGTTAAGATTGTTAATGGCATGAACTTGGTTGCTACCCTGATCTTGGGCAAAAGGAATACTAACTTGACAATTAATAGATAAATGATCAATAGAACCACAAATTTCACAAGCAGAAGTAGAACTCACAGAACTAGCATTCAAATGGTCTAACCTATAGGTCATGGCATCAACTTTAGCAGAAAGTACAATAAGTGCATCAACTTCATACTTACCTGGAGTACATTTTGCTGCTCCTCGTTCGTTAGACCATTGGTAATTGTTAAGAGCCATCTCTTCAATTAGATTGTATACATCAGCGTAGGTCTTGTTCAAAATAGCTTCTCCAACTGCAGTATCGATTAATGTCCTCATCGATTCGAGTAATCCATTGTAAAAGTTATGAAGGACCATCCAATTTGGTAAGCCATAGTGTGGACACAAACGAAGTAAATCTTTATAGCGCTCCCATGCTTCATACAACGTCTTATCATCTTTTTACGTGAATGTTGAGATTTGATTTCGGAGATTAGCCATTTTGCTTGGAGGAAAATACTTAGCTAAGAACGTCCTGAAGTGTTGATCCCACGTAGTAATAGATCCAGCTAGAAGCGAATGAAGCCATGCCCGTGCCTTATCTCTTAGAGAGAATGGAAAAAGGCTGAGATGAATTGCATCGGGAGTGACTTCATTCATCTTCAAAGTGTCACAAACTTCCAAGAAAACCGTTAAGTGCATATTTGGATCCTCAACAGGTGACCCTCCAAATTGCGATTGCTGTAGCATAGAGATAAGGGCTGGTTTTAACTCGAAATTATTTGCTTCCACACTTGGAATCCGAATCCCTTAAGTATTTTCATGAACCCCTGGCTCTGCATAGTCACGGAGCCACTATCCCACTCCTTCGCCCATCGTATTGCTATTGTCGGGAGTTGTCACCTTCTTCTTTTTTACAAACTCTTGTCTCTTTCTCCTGTGGTACATTCTGTCGATCTCAGGATCAAATGTGGTTATGAATGTATATTGCATATAAGTCTCAATTCTCCACTGCACGAGAAACACAATTAAAAGTAAACAAGCTTATGTATAAAGAATAGACAAATAAAACTGAATTAAGAAAAGCTTAGTCAACTTTATTCAGAAAAATTCAATATTTGACACAAGTCCCCAGTAACGACGCCAAAAACTCGATAGGGATTCTACAAGTACACAGGTTTAGTTGCAGTAATCAAGTATCGTTCCATAAGGACTAAGTCAAAATACCAAATTTATACTTTCTAAATTTGCTAAGCAATTGAATATGAAAGTTGTTTTGCTAAGGAAATATCGATACTCAATTAACAGAATTTGAACCAATATTCTAGGAGTTCATCCCAACAAAGAAATCATGTCATCCTTATGAAATGAAATACTGATCCAAGCACATTAACCCATTTTTATCAATTAATTTTTTCGAAGCAATTGACATGTTGATTCTAAATTTTTAAGCTAGTTTCCTATACTAAAAATCAAACCCAACCCAATGAACTCAATGGTTAATCTCAAGTACTTTTAATGAAGAATTCTATTTCTGGATATTCTTTCAATAAAGTCTAATCTAGTAGTTCAGATATTAAACTTCCCTTTTCAGCTCCTAGTTTAACATCCATCATTAATTAATTAGAAACCCTAGATTAGATAGATCAAATCAACATCGGATTAATTCACTTTACAAAAGTCAACATCGAATTAAGAAGTGAACTCATAAGGTTTAACATATAAATTCCAAGTTGAAGCAAACATCCTAGAATAAATGAATTTACAAATTCATGACTAAATTCAACTAAAATGTAAAACTGTAAGCATGAACATTAAAAATAAATAATGAGTGGAAGAAGGAGGAGAAGGAACTCCAATTGCTTCTTAAATCTTGATTTCTTAATCTTCAAGCTTTCCTCTTTCTTTGATTAATTCTTGACTTTCTCCTCCTTTTGGATTCTTCAACTTCGACCTCCTTCCAGCTCTCCTATCTCCTCGCCCAAAAAGATCCCCTTTTCATCCCCCAAAAACTGTCTTTTATCACTGGAAAACCGTCATAAACGGTCCGTGTGAATCTACACGGTTAGATCGTGTAACTTTCAGGAATGATTATGCGCTCACGCTTCAAAACACACGGTCCATGTGAATCTACATGATCAGACCGTGTAACTTTTGGGTCTTCAACTTTGAGCTTCAACTTTACACAGGCTGTGTGTTTTTACACGGGTAGATCGTGTATTCCTCGGATTTGCTTCATTATGTCCCCAAAACCCCTGCAAATACCAAAATCAAAGGAGCAGTATCGGATTCACAAAAACTAAAGGTAATTTAACATCATTTGATACAAAAACGATGACAAAATAGGAGATCCTAGATATTTTCCTATTATTGATGAGACTATGCAAAAAGTTAAAAAGGTGACCAAGTTTGTCTATAATCGTGCATAGATATTGAATTTAATGAGAAAGGTATTTACTAATGGTAGGAATTTGTGTCGTCTTGCTGTGACAAGATTTGCAACAAATTTCTTATCAATTCAGTCTTTTGTTACAATTAAGAAAGAGTTAAGACAAATATTTACAAGTGATAAGTGAATTGTATCTCAGCATGTTAAGTCTAATGCTGGAGTGGAAGTTTGAAAATTATACTGGAAGATAGAGAATTTTGGTCTCAATGCCAATTTATTATCTGAGTTTGTGAGCCTTTGATGAGAGAGCTTCCCTTGGCTAATAGTGAAGAAAAGACAACAATGAGTTATTTTTTTGATGTCATAGACAAAGCAATTAAAGCAATCAAGGCCAATATGAAACATAAGCCTAATTTGTACACACCATATCTTTCAATCATTAATGAGAGAAGGGAAAGACAACTTTCTTCTTTGTTGTTTGCAGCTAGGGTGTTTTTTAATCCTAATATCTATTTTAGACTGGATCTTACTAACTAAGTTGAAGTTAATAGATAAATGCTTTTAACTATTACAACAATTGTTAGTATTGACACGATGCAAGATCTCTTAAGCTCACAATGGAGCTTTATAAGTTGTCTTATGACGATTTTGAAATGCTGATTGCAAGAGAAAAACTTTCTTTAGGTATTAGTTGTTTCCTTTTTCTTATTTGTTGAAAATTAATTATTTCTTTATTTTGTTTATAATGCTACTTTTGTTATCTTTCGATGTACAGTTTCTTGGTGGATCAATTCGAAAATGATGTTCCAGAATTGAAAAGGCTTGCAATTTGGAGTTTAAGTTAATGTGTGAGTGCAACAGGCTGTGAACGAAACTGGAGCACATTTAAATTTATCCACTCCAAGAAAAGGAATAGATTAGAGCATAAGAGGATGAATGATTTGGTTTTTGTTTGTTACAATTTAAAGCTTCAGGAAATGTATGTTATGATCATTATTATCATTATTAAATTCGATATAATTTCTTATAATTTTCTAATAATTAAATTTTATTATTTACTAGGAATCTTAATAGCACAAGTAGTTCAACTGATCCAATTTCCATTGATAATATTAATCTTTTGATGGATTGGGTTTCTAAAGAACCGAATTTGGTAGATGTCAATGACTTGGAAGATAATCTTGGATGAGAAAGTATTGACATGTCATTTGGTGCAATAAATTTGAATGATAATGATGATGAAGCTCCTCTCAATGATGAAAATTTTGTACCAAATGATAAATGAGGTTAGTGCAGTTATAGCGGATATTCTCCTGTAAACGATTGAATTTCGTTACAGGTTTTTGTTTTTTCTCTTCTTTTAAATTTACTTATATTTGATATATATATATTAAATTCTATATATGTAATGTAATTATAAATGTTTTTGTTTCAAGTTTAACTTTTACTTGATTATTTTCTCATCACAAACTCTTTTTGCAAATTATAATAGTTTGAGAGTTAATGATATTTATTGTTCTTTTTATTAGATGTTTTGATGTATTATTATTTATTATATGTTGAAATTGTATTATTGTATTATTCTTAAATTTATATTTGTATGATGATAATTATCTTTTTTATATTAATTGTGGTTATTATTTATATGTGAAATATTTAAAAATTATTGTTATTTCATATTAATTGTGATTATTATTTATTATTATGATTTTTGAAGACAGAGTTGATGTAAACTTATAAATTATATAGTACAATTGTATAATATACCAATAGAGTATTTTGCAAATTTTAAAAAAATTCAATAACTATTTTATAATTTTAAAAATTATCCAAAATAATATCTGGTATTAATCGATACCGATTTAATACTGTACTAAAACTCAATCCGATATTAAATCTGGTATGGTATTCGCAACTTTGAATAATATGCATCCTGAATCACTTCACTATAATTTTGATATTTTGATGCCTCATTTGGTAGACAACCCATCAGTTATTTTTTTAACTGGTTGGCTGTCAACAGCTGTTTGACTTTTCAAACAACTATAAAAATTGTTTGGTGAGTAGCTCTTCCAATAGCTGATTTAACATAAACAACCATTGATGAAAAACGCTCATATTGTAAGAGCGTTTTCATCAATCAACCAAAATTTTAATTATTAAAAGTCAATTTTACCCTTTAGGCAATTATAGATTAGAAATAAAATGTTGCCTTTAAATAAAAATAAAAATAAAATAGTTGTATAAATTTTTCATAGATGATGAAACAATACAGGTAAACATGACTTCTCTAAAATCTAAATTCTTATAAGAATATTCAACGAAATACTAAGATATATAATATTCATACCCTTATATTTTTTTAAACTGATTTCTTCATAAGTTATTTTACATATAAATAATTAATACTAATAAACTAATTTTACCAAATATTTATAATAAATAGCTAATATAATTTACTAATAAAATCAGCTAATAAAATAAACGATCAGTTAATAATTAGTAAAATGAGCTGATTGCTAAAAAGTTACCGAATCCCATGCAAATCGGTTGCATTTTGCGACCACGTCTTTCAAAGTGGTGATGGGGATCAGAAACTCCCAACTGAATTAAAAATTTTATAATTAAAGAAGGGTTTAAGTAAGCGTCGAGAATTGGAATTTGGAAGTCTCTGAAAAATGGGTGGGGGATTGAAGCTGCTTTCCAGATTACCTCTCGCTAGCTCCAATTGTTCAGTCTCATAAGCGTCGAGAATTGGAAGTCTCTGAAAAATGGGTGGGGGATTGAAGCTTCTTTCCAGATTACCTCTCGCTAGCTCCAATTGTTCAGTCTCACATCTTTCTTTCTCCTTCTGCTCAGTGTCAACACAGCTGTGCGAATCAACCCCAGAACCCTTTAGTCAACCATTCATATTTAATGACGACAAAGCCCCATACTACCATGAACAACTCCACAAGCTTCGACTACTCCTTCAACAAGGTCGTATGGAGTCCGCCTATCGAATTGCTAAGTTTCTCGTTATCGCAAAATCACCATTCCCTTCACCGTGTGAGCTTCTTTCCTCTCTCTCCGTTTCTTGCCCTTCATTAAAGACCACTCTGTCGAACATGCTGCTTTCAATCTGTTGCGAGTCGAAATTGCACGGTGAAGCTGGAAATTTGTACGGTTTGATGAGGAGAGATGGAATTCTCCCTGGTTTTGATTCTGTGAGAATGTTGGTTGAGTCATTGTTGGAGACGAAGCAGTTTAATATGATTCTTGATTTATTTACGGATATTGTTGAGATGGGTTTTAGGCCTGATAAATTTATGTATGCGAAGGTAATTCAGGCTGCAGTCAAAGTTGGTGACACAAAGAGGGCCATGGAGTTGTTGGATTCTATGAAAAGTAGAGGAGTGAGTCCCAATGTGTTCGTTTACAATGTTGTGCTCGGTAGGTTGTGTAAGGAAAAGAGGATTAAAGATGCAGAGAAGGTGTTTGATGAAATGTGTAGAAGGAGGTTGTGGGCTAATACGGTGACTTATAATACTCTTATTGATGGGTACTGTAAGCTAGGGGAAGTGAATAAAGCATTTAATTTGAGAGATCGGATGAAGAATGAGAATGTAGAGCCTAGTGTTGTTACATTCAACTCGTTGCTAAGTGGGCTTTGCAAATTGGGGAGAACCATTGAGGCGCAAAGGCTGTTAGAGGAGATGAGAGAGAATGGTTTTGTGCCTGATGGGTTTACGTATAGCATAATTTTTGATGGTTTACTGAAGAGTGCTAATGGGCAAGGTGCTATGGATTTGTATAATATGGCTTCTAGGGAAGGAGTTAAGCTCAATAATTATACGAGCAACATTTTGATTAATTCATTGTGTAAAGAAGGCAGAGTTGACAAGGCAGAGGGGCTTTTGACGACACTCATGGAAAATGGACTTGTTCCTGACGAGGTGATATTTAACACTCTCGTGAACGGGTATTGCCGGATAGGTGACATCAATGGAGCCATTGCCACTATTGAGCGAATGGAAAGCCATGGCCTGAGGCCAAATTTCATTCCTTTTAATTCTTTGATTGATAAGTGTTGTGGAATGCATAAGATGGAAGAAGCACAGGTCTGGGTGCGGAAGATGGTGGAAAAGGGAGTTAGGCCTGGTATTGAGACATACAATATCCTTATCAATGGTTATGGAAAGTTGTGTAATTTTGACAGGTGTTTCCAAATTCTTGAAGAGATGGAACTTAACGGAATGAAGCCAAATGTTGTAAGCTATGGTTCTCTTATAAATTGTTTATGCAAGTACGAAAAGAGTCTTGAGGCTGAAATAGTCTTGAGGGATATGATAGGCAGAGGAATTACACCAAACGCACAGATATATAATATGCTCATTGATGGTTGTTGTGCTTTCGGGAAATTAGAAGACGCATTTAGATTCTTTGATGAGATGTTTAGAATGGAAATAAACCCAACTCTGGTCACATACAATGCACTTATTAATGGGCTCTGCAGAAAAGGGAGGTTAAAGGAAGCTGAAGACTTCCTTCCCCAAATTAAAAGTAGTGGGTACAGTCCTGATGTGGTTACGTACAACTCCTTGATCTCTGGGCATTCGAATGCTAGAAATGCAATGAAGTGTCTCGAGTTATATGAAGCTATGAAGAAATCAGGCGTACAAGCTACCACAAAAACCTATCATGCCCTGATCAGGGGATGCAGCAAGGAAGGGATAACTCTTGTGCAGACATTGTTTAATGAGATGCTAGAGAAAAATTTGCCTCCTGATCGAGCTGTTTACAATGCAATGATTTCCTGTTATTCAGAGAACGGAAATGTAGAAAAGGCATTATCCTTGCGGGACGAGATGCTGAAACGAGGAATTCATCCAGACAAGACGAATATAATAGCTTGATTTTTTGATACTTGAAGAAGGAAAATTTGTCAGACGTAGATGTCCTTGTCAATGATATGATGATCAAAGGATTGGATTCAAAGCTGATACCTATTCCATTCTGATCAAGGGACATTGCGACCTAAAAAATTATCAAGAGGCGTATCAATGGTATAGAAACATGCTATGCTTCAGACTGGTTTTCTACTCAGTGGCATCCTTTGTAATGACCTTTCCACCGGTCTTAGACAAGATGGGAGGTTGCAGGAAGTCCAGGCTATCTGCACTGAAATGAACTTTGAAGGAATTGATGATGGAGCAGAAGTGAGGAGCTATCAGCTTAATCATCGGTGGAAGTCAAAGACAGATTTCAGGATCTCCATGCAACAGTTTGTATATGAGAACAGGTAGTTCACCATAAACCTCTTCCAACATCAAGATTCTTTGGAAACTTCATTTTGTTCTTCATTTGAACTAGATTGAAGGATGCCTGATTATTTCTTTCTTTCTTTATAAAGAAGGATGAGACCATAGAGCTGATCTCCCGGAAAGAGGCTCCATCGGGTGACTTTTAACACATTAGTTTGAAACAATGAAACACACGACTCTTGAAGAGATTGCTGGGTTATCTCTACCCTTGTATAAAGCTTCCAAAGATGCAGCAATTGTAACTTTTGTGAAATATTTATAAGATGCAAGCCTTGTATATAGCTTTACACTTGAACTTTTCAAAAGGAAAGAAAGATGATTAATGACTTGGTATATCCTCAAGTAAGATTAAATGTCTACTAAGCAGCATTTGCAGACGACCATTGATACTGAAGAAGTAGCATGCATCTTAGGACTTCACGAAACCAATATGAATTGCTAATGTCGCCAAATCACCATTGTCTTTCTTCCTCACTTCTCAGGTTATTGGTCTCTGTATCAACATACACCTTAACTAAGACACAGCAATGTGCCTAGTCTGTAGATGATCGGTTGCCCAGGTTGTTATAAGTTCAGTTGAACCATAGGTCATCACACTTCTCAAATATGAACATATGTGTGAGAATCCAGTATCATTGTCATGAACATATGAGCTACTGTTATTAGTCGTATTGTCAAGTCCCAAACTTCAAATATTTACTATTCCTGATTTTTCTGGTATATAGAAAAGTATAAATAAAAAGAGAAGCAAAGATACTAGATCTAGGTACCACTGAACTATCTGTACCCTCAAAACAAGCGCTTTTAGGTAATCCAGCATGACAGAGAGGTGGATTAGTTTACTCGTGCAAATTTAGACGGTCTAAAGAAAACAACTCGCCCAAATTGCATGAGAGGCCTCGTAGAGACAATTCCATGCAGCAAGATCCCAAATATCTCAAATTAAAACAGCATAAATGAAATCTCTTACTTCGTACTCAGTTCTATGACCTAACTACAGAGTTGATCGGGTCGGCTGTGTTGGGCCCGGATCCAGTCAGAACGACCCATGGGCCGATCGGTCCATTCTTCAAAGGTCAGTCTCACACATAATGACTATGTCAAGCCCA
>JANVCQ010000005.1:42953483-42973121 GCA_025531925.1 Erythroxylum plowmanianum | reverse complement strand
TTTTGTATGACATTTTATCTTTGGATTTGAATAATATGCGCTAAGCGCAAGAGACCAAGTTTCAAAAAAAAAAAAAATAAAGGTTTTCCAAATATCAAGGTTTATATTAAACGTGTTACAAATTGTTCATTTTTTAAATTTTAGTATAAACGATAAAGAATAAATTGTTATTGGCCAAAATAATATTTGACTACAGTCTGGCCATGTGTTCCAAACTTCTCATCAGACAAGACCAAACTCTGAACTACTACTAAAAGCGAAGCAGAGAACGGATCCATACAGTTGATATACCACTATTGGAGTGAAGCACTCAACAAAGGTTCAATCTTTGATTGAAAATGGATATGGGTTTTTCTCTGGAAGCACTACTTCCCTCCCCGAGCTCTGTAAGTATGCTATCTTTATTTAATCACTCGCTCGTTCTTAAGTAAAGCTTATACATTTATACAACACCGGACATTCTACTGATATTTTGCGTGAGTTTTTTTGGTCACTGGACCATTTCGTAGGTTGCTGTTTTGGTTGTATACTTCTGTTACCTGGCAATTGCTGGATCTATACTTCCTGGAAAAGTTGTCCCTGGGGTGGTTTTACAAGACGGTTCTCGTCTTCATTATAGTTGCAATGGTTCGTTGTATAATGTAGCATTCATTTGTTTGCGTTCCAATCTCTCTGTCTGGTTCTATTTAAATGGACTTGCTGTTTGTAAGTACTGTGGTTTTTGTTGTTTGTACAACAGGGTTCTTATCCCTGCTACTGCTGGTTGCCCTTCTTGGAATTGGTGTTAAGATGGATTTGATATCAGCCACGGTGAGTATTTTTCAAATTTTTACTGAATCATGGAGATTGAAGATTCGGCAGATATAGCACAGGTTGCATTTGCTTTTGTTACTATGTCCGTGATTGGAAATTCATTGACTCTCAGGTGATATCAGGGAGAGGACTGGAGCTGCTATCAACAACTTTTTTCTTCAGTTTTCTTGTAAGTTACAATCAAATGTCAGTTAGGAATTCTCGGTGAATGGCATTTTTTTAAAACACTATATCCCGCGAACTTCTTATCTGATTTCTTCTCTTGGGAGCAACTCCTTTTGCCTTAGCGGCTAAATTCCTTCTTCAGGCCTATCTTGACTATTAGTGTTAATAATGATAAAGAGGAATATAGAGTGCTTAGTGGATTATTGTATCTTCCCCTTGTTTGTTGGTCCTGTTATTCTCGTCCATCATAAACCACTTCAACATTGTGTGATGTCAATCATGGAAGTCCTCAGCTTTGCAAATGCAAAGAGTGATCATAGCATTTTACCGCAATTAAAACGAAATATAACTCAAAAAGATAAATCATTCATAGTTTGTGGCTTGATGTTGTTTTCTGAATGATCTCTTATGACAAAAGAAACATAGATCAAGTTTCAGATACTGAATCTGTGATAGGTATGACATCCTATCAACTGTTATCTGAGATCAATGTGATGAGAATAGACCTTGATTGTGTGATCAGTCAATGACTAAAATGTTTTAACTTCATCTGTATGGAATTCTTCTTATTCAATGTTCACCTATTTAGGGTTTTCCGCATTCTTTTTTCATGACATATACATAGGCTTCTGATAGCTTCACATGACGAATACAAATGCATGTTTTTAATTGCTGTCCACATTTTAGCTTCTCCTAATTTGCAGTTTTGGCTCCTTTTTTCTCAAGTTATTTTGTTTTTCCTTTCTTAAATCTAGGCGACATTAGCACTCTATGTTTTTGGCTGCAATTCAAAACGTAACAGTTCTTCCCTCAAACCTAACATTACAGGAAATCTGATACACGACTGGTAATTCATACAATTTCCTTTATGCTATGTCCATTAAAGAAGTGTACCTCCATGTCTCCTGTCAAGCCTTCATGTTTCTGACATTTAGATAAAAATGATGTGCATTTTAATATTAGTGGTTAGGGGAAGTGTGTTTTTTGAGGAGGAAGACTAGTCAAAATATTATAATTTACTCTTTCATCTGATTATATTTTGGACTCTGTACTTGGAGTCATAATTTGATATAAACATGCACGGTCAATTTAAATTCTTTGGCATGCTGAATTTATGCGTATACAAACTAAAACCAATCTTTTTATGCAATCAATTTACTCAAAGTAGCATTATCTGCAAAGTCTACAAGTTGTTGCATTTGATGATATCATCTGAACACTAAAAACAATTTATCTGTGAAAATTTAGAATTTCATCAGCTATGCCATCTCTTGCTTTCCTTCCAAAATGCTGTTTTGATTGATAATCTTGTTGTACTCTGCTATTTGTGATTCAATAGGTGGTTTGGGATACAGCTCAATCCCCAGTTTTTGGGTGTTGATCTCAAGTATGTGATCTCATCTCCAATTATTTGCATGTTTTTCTTTTGACGCGACTTAGCAAAAATTATTGATCCATACAATTGAGCAATTCTGTGATAACAATTTCTGATTTCTGTAATATAATTGTTAACTTATGTTTTTTTATCTATAACTGCAAATGCTTCTCATATCTTAAGGAATCTTTTGTTTAGCAATTCAGGCCCATTTCTTATCTCATCACTGGAGCTCCTCATGACTATAATTCAATCTTTAAAAGATCTTGGTATCACATGGAAAGAATGGTTTATTATATGCAATCATTTTTCATTGATTTTAACATGTTGGATCTACTGAAATAAGGAGGTTTAGAACTCTGATATGCTAACCAAGATGGTTTTCTGTTCCATAGATTCTTCTTTGTTAGAGCTGGAATGATGGGTTGGCTGTTCATCAACCTATCAATTCTTGCAAAAAGTATTGCAGATGGCAACTTGAGCCATTCAATGATTCTGTACCAACTATTTTGTGCGGTAATATGAGTATGCTTGCAGGTATCTTGTTTTTTATTCTCATGCCATCCCAGATATGATTCTGACTGACATTATCTTTGCATCCCTGTTAGATATACATTCTGGACTACTTTTTCTATGAGGAATACATGACCTCTACGTAAGTACATGATGTATATCTTTCTAGCATTATTGGTTTGAAGTATTCCTCTTTTATTTCATGCCTCGGACCTCTAATCAACAGAAGATAAGAATGGAAATCTTGATTCATGTTTGGAGTTTGGATTTTGTCCATGCGTTATTGGAATTAAAATTTTTATCAACAGTAGGTGAAAACTCTTGCATATCTCTTTTCTCCTAATGGCTTTTTAGGTATAGCACCAAAATGAATAATCTGTTAGACCAACCTGCTGTACACAGTAAAGTAGTGAAATTGGAAAAGCAAATACCACGTTTCAAACAAATTGTCATAGATCCTTTTGCACTAAGTCATGCTAAAATTTTTCCTAAGATCATCCAAAGTGTCACTGATTGCTGGACCTTTTGCCAATATGGTTTGATCCAAAGTCTGTCATGAGTTCTGAAGATATGATTTAGGACCTCCCTAATGTGAAATTTGTTAACCTTAAGGCACCCAAGAGAAAACGAATTGGGTAACTCAAATTAAAACCTACTCAATGGCAATTTATCAAACACTTTACGTGCAAATAGAAGAACACTAAATAATCTTGAACATAATGAAAAAGCACCAATTATTCTCAAAATTAGTTTGGACTTTGGAACCTGGTATATATTGTTGTTAAACTAGAGACACGATAAATGCAATGTTTAAGTATTATTATACTTTTTAAGCTAGTAGGCTTGCAGTCTTAGGTTCCATTTGATATACTGAAGCAATCATTCATACAAGCAAGATATGTATAGCAAATGAAGTAACAATTACTCAACAACAATATAAACTATTTAACAGATCAGGGAAGAGAGAAACAATTATTGTTTATAGTGGTTTAGTTCTTTTTAACCTATGTCCACTATTCAAATTCCACTCAAGATTTCAAATCCACTATGACACTTTTTTTGCTAGATGAAGAGGAATTGGTACAACTAGAGATGGCAATGGACCTCGCTCGAGTCTGGTCTGAAATTTTTTACTGGCTTGAAACCTGATTAGGTTAGAAATAGTCGGCCGAGCATGAACCCAATTAGGCTTCGATAGGCTCGAAAATTATTATTCATCAATATACAAAACAATGTCTTTTTGTATGTGAAAGATGTTTGGACTTCGAGTTAGGCTCGAGCTCCTGAGTTTGAACCCATTTTGAAGCCTAGATAGGCTGGATTGGGCTTAGGCACTTTTGCCATCCTTAGGTACAATTCACCTTTTTCAAGGTTCCAAGACAAATTTTGCATTTTTTTTTAG
Organism: Erythroxylum plowmanianum; assembly: GCA_025531925.1. Classification (NCBI taxonomy): domain Eukaryota; kingdom Viridiplantae; phylum Streptophyta; class Magnoliopsida; order Malpighiales; family Erythroxylaceae; genus Erythroxylum; species Erythroxylum plowmanianum. The sequence goes on along the minus strand of JANVCQ010000005.1, from coordinate 42,968,853 downwards.
AACTCTCTCTAATACACTCCTAAGCCTCACACCGCGTAAATAATCTCAAGAATACATTAAACTCAATAAAACAATGTTTTTTTCTCTCTAGAAAATAAACCTCAATGTGCACACAAACTTTGATTCTCTAATAGTGCTTGTAATCTGTGTTTGCTCTTATTTAATCTCTCACTTGTCTCTCTTTGCTTCACGAGATGTTTATTAAACTTGTTTTCAACCTTATAATCGTGCTAATATCGTTTCTTTCAATATGGGGCACAATATGACTGTACCTTAAAAGGCAAAGCTCGGTTTAGTCAACTGAATCTCTGTTCATAGTTACACTATTTGGTCAATCAAACAGAGAAGGTGTCCTCTAGACTTTTGTAACCCCTTCCCGTAGCTTTCCAACGTCTCTTGAATCTCCCCAATGCAACATTCGTAGAGAAAGTTATGATTAATAGACTACAACAATATCATTCTTCTATCTTACCTTCCTGATTTGCTTCAAAACTTTCGAGCAACACTTGATTCACTTCAAGCAAATTGTGCAAAACTTGAGCCACAGTTCCAACTCTTGAATCATCTCCTTCATGATTTGTTCATCCAGTTCAAGTTTCCAGCATTAATACTAAAGCTCTCCAGAAGTTATGTCTTATAACATTACTTTCCAATGTTCCATATCATCACTTAGACAAATTCATTACTATTGCACTGTTTTGTTATTATTAACCATGCATTTAAGCCTATTTGGTTCAACAAAATATATCATTGACTGAAAATTCCAACATACTACTATTAGCTTATGCCTTAAATCTATTGTTTGCATATCTTATAAGGTACAGTACATATGCTTCAAAGCTTGGGCTATATTTAACGCACATATTTGATTTCATAAGAATTATTGGTAAAGCTGGATATTGTTTCCAGCTTCTTTTTGCTTTTATTGGTAAAGGATTGGTTATATGTTCTTCTGTAACTTGTCTATTCTATTTGATAGTTGGGACATAATTGCAGAGAGATTGGGCTTCATGTTGGTATTTGGGGATCTGGTCTGGATTCCTTTCACTTTTAGCATCCAGGTATCTAATCATGAATTTGGCTAATGACTGTTATCAAGGAACTTTATGGGTTTAAAGAGGCTTTTTTTTTTTCCTAATAGAAACAATAATTTTAGAATGAGGAGCTCTCTGGAAATTGTTTGATTACAAATAGAAAAAAAGGTGGTTTCATAACATGAGTGTTTTGTATTGCATTGAATCACCCTACATGGTAGGGGATCCAACTAAACCCAAGGGTAATTTATAATTTACTCAAGTACAAAATCAGGTCACAGAACATATGAAAGGTATTACCTAGCCTGAGGCAGGGAATATACTTCCAATATTGCCTGATATACATCTGGGGCTAATTATTTTCTTGACAGAAAAAATATATTGGAATTGTACCTTGTGAAATTGCTTAAACTGTAATGACCAAATTTTGCATTAATCATAGAGGGTTCAGTTATCCAAATGAGAAAAGGGCAAACTCAGATGATGTTTGTTCGCAAATGTTTCTTGTTCTATAAAGGCAAAGTTACTTGCTTTGACAAAACCTGCCTAGGCAGTCTGAAATTTTCTTCGAAAATATTCCACACAATTTGTTTATATTTTTCAAAGCTCAGTTTTGCGTCTCACGAACTTTCTTAAGCTTAAAAATGATTTTGCAAACATGCATCAGTTTGTCTTTTCCTTACAGACCTGGATCTTTGTAGGGTTGGTGGCTTTTGGCTAACCAGGTGGAATTAACAAAAGCCGCTATGATGGTGAATTGCCTTGTTTTCCTAATTGGGTAACTTTCAGATTCTAAACATTACTCACTGGCTTCAACTTGACTTGTTTTAAAATCATAAGCAAAAACTGCACGTCTGTAATGTGGCAGGTATGTGGTATTTAGAGGAGCTAACAAGCAGAAGCATATCTTCAAGAAAGACCCTAAAGTGCCTATATGGGGTAAACCACCAAAGGTTATTGGAGGGAAGTTGCTTGCTTCTGGTTATTGGTAAGATTCCATTATGATTACATTTCTTAGCTATAAATTTGTCTTCTTGTCATCAATATAATTACAAATACTGCTTATGAAGCTTATATGAAATTGCTACTAGACAAGTTGACTGTTTCTTTGAATAACGCATGCCCGATTGTCAAGTATGGCTTAGCAGATTGTTATGATCCTGAACGAAACGCCCCCCTTCCCTTGCCACATATTCCTTGACAGAGCTTTCTGCTGCCGCACCTGCATGATAATGAGATTGTTAGCCTTGTGTTTCATTTAAATCCTAAATGAATTATGATTACATTAGTAGTTAAGTTGTTCATATCTTTTCTTGAAGAAAAAGGCATCTGTAGCCACTGCTACAACACTCAATGACCTTTAACCCACAGTCCCTGAGGAAGTGGACAGAAATAGATCATTTTGGTGGGAGGTTGCATGTGGGATTTATAACCTGTAACCCTTTTGGCAAAGTTAGGTCCTAAATATCAAGAATGCATCAAGTCTTTCTCATGGATTTTTGTTAAGCGTAATGTATATGAGATGCTTCAACTCTTATGTATATATTTGACGTTTTGTTGATTATGTTGAAGGGGCATTGCAAGACATTGTAATTACCTTGGAGACTTGTTACTCGCGTTGTCCTTTAGTCTACCTTGTGGGTTTAGGTAATCATCCAAGTTATTTTACTCCTATTCATGCCCTTTTATTTGTGCACATCAAAATTATAAGCCTTTGGGATCAACCCTTTTTGCAGCTCAATTGTTCCATACTTCTATCCAATTTACCTCCTTATTCTGCTAATATGGAGAGAAAGAAGAGACGAGGCTCGATGTGCAGAAAAATACAAAGACATATGGGCCGAGTACCGCAGGCTTGTTCCGTGGAGGATATTGCCATACTTGTATTAATAACAGGCAATTTTCAAACAGCTGACGAAATTTTCAAAAGCAGCGTCGTCATTCTCGGTTGTATGCAATTTGTATTTTCTTTGATTCAGTGTTTTGTGGTTAACTTTACACAGGACGCAGCTGCTTGTGTAAGATGAGGAAGCAAAATGTCGTAACATTTCCAAGACCGAAATCCTAATCAAACATATGTTACCATATATCTAATTATCAATCCTTTTTTAATTTAATTTTTCTAACTGTAGTCCAGCACTTAACATTTACTTGGTAGAGGTTATCTGGGTCAAAAGACTTATCGATTACTTTGGTAATGTGTACTAGTCAAAAATGCCGACAAATATGAGTACGAGAAATGGTGGCGGTGGGTCTCTTGTCACCATTTTGTTTGTCGCACCTACGCTCTTCCAGTTGCTTTCTATCAATAGACGAAAAGGAAAAGACGGCGCTAGTAAAAAATGCCGACAAATACGAGTACGAGGGATGGTGGCGGTGGGTCTCTTGTCAGTTGTCACCATTTTGTCTGTCCCATCTACGCTCTTCTAGTTGCTTTCTATCAATAGATGAAAGGGAAAAGATGGCGTCTTGGTTACATCATCCTCCCCCCTAGTGAACGACTTTAAGCAATAAAGTCCAAAGCATCTTTAAGTTTATTCAATTAATAATAAATTACTTAAATAATAAAAATGACTTGCCACAACAGTAAAAAAAATTCACTATATCACATACTAAGATACAATCAGTAAAGCTTTAGAGTCTACTTACGAATACTTTACGAGACTAGTATACTTGATCTCTGTTTTTCTATAAATAATATTTATAATTGAGTATATATATATATATATATGACCATATCCAAGCTTTAAAGCTTGACTTTACGGAGAAACACATTCATAATGAGTTACACGACCGTATACTACACGTACACAGCCATGTCTAACTCTACACTAGTGTGTCTAATCTGGAAGCCTTGCCTTTCAACTTTTACATGGGTACAAAACTGTAAATGGTAATGCACACGATTGTGTCCTCATTTGACATGAGTGTGTGCCTCCTAGACACGAATGTGTACACTAGAAACAACTTCAACTCATCAATTTTTGCATCAAATCTGCCCAAACTTCATTCCTTTTGATCTATGAATATAACTAACACTTTCATAGTCCATATTTAATGGTTTTAAACAAACATAAGTTCATAAGATGTGGTTGGACCCATAACAATATCTCTCTCTAGCCCATTTCGGAGGAGAAATTTACCAATTCACTAATCACTTGAAAGCTATCTCAAGGATCTTACTACAAAGCTCACACTTACTCTCAGAAACCACCTTCGTTGACATGTCGACACCATTATTTTGTTAGTGTCAATCTTTTTCAACTTTTTGGTTGCTCTTCAACCACATTCTACAAGCAACGATACCTTATATCAATGTCCTTAGTGCAAGAATGATATATGGAAACTTTTGTTTAAATATATAGAGCAGTTTGACTGTCACATAAAAACATATACTCATCTTGTTTCACGTCCAATTCTTGGAGAAACTGCTTTAACTAAAACATCTCCTTTCCAACTTCTATGATTACAACATATACCACCTCAGTAGTAAACAAAGTCCCAATATCGTGCGTATCAATACTATCTTGGCTATCATAAAAAATGTCGTTGAAATTGATGCCCTTCTTTTCATTATATCCCTTCACTACCAATCTCGATACTTTTGATTCACTAGCTTTCACCATCTTTCTTGATCTTGAACACCTATTTTTGGGAAGCTTTACTAACTCATAAGTCTCATTCTTCTTAAATGACTCCATCGCCTCTTGCAGCACCTTGAGTGAAGAGTCTTTTTCTTTGAGTGATTGAGCTTCTTAGAAGTTCTCTGACTTACCAGGATTTATTTCAAACTTGGGTATCTTGTTGAAGGCCTCTTCACTCTAGTTGATCTTTCAAGTTGGACATCTTCTAATAACTGAGCATATTGCCCCTTGCTCATAATGCTCATAGACCTCTTCTACATCATCCACAGGATGTGTCTCATGAGACTATCACCATCAGATTGCCCTTAATTATTATCATTGTATGCTTGCTTATGTTTGCCTTATTCACTCGTAGGTTGATTAATGGAAATACAAATAGGGGTAGAATCCATAGTAACAAACAACAAACTGCTGAAAAAAGTCCTATCTTCTTTAATACGAATTAAAGATTTCTACCCATCTCATGCTCGTTGAGGGTTATGTCCCTACTTATAATAACCTTTCAATTTTTGGGATCATAAAGCCTATAACCAAACTACTTGTCACGATATCCAACAAACACATAAAGACTAGTCTTTAAATCTTGCTTTGATCTATGTTTCTTTGACATATTCTTGAAAGCCCTACATGTGAACACCCTTAAATATCTATAAATTGAATGCTTCCCTTTCCAAAGTCTCTCAGGAATGACAAACTCCAATGGAATAGAATGAGTTTTATTGATCACATATATTGCGGTTCAAACCTCTTCACCCAAAAAGGACTTTCATAGTTTCGACATTTAGTGCATACACCAAACCTTCTCCACAATGGTTCTATTCATCCTCTCAATAACACCACTATGTTGTGGGGTACTAGGTTCTGTCTTCTTATGTCTTATGCCATATCTCGTATAGTATTCTTCAAATTTATTGGAGGTATACTTTCATCTATTATAGGTTTGAAGACATTTCAACTTTCTCTCTGACTTCCTTTCTACCATGGCATGAAACTTCTTAAGGGTCTTTAACACCTAGCTTTTTGTTTTTAGTATGAAGACCCAAGTCTTGCATATAACATCATTGATAAAAGTAACAAAGTATTTGCTACCTTTTAAAGACACTACTCCTATGGGACCATATATGTCAGAGCGCACCAGTTCTAGCTTCTCCTTCCTTTTGTTAGACCTCTTATGGAAAGATACTCTATGTTGTTTTCTAGCTATGCAACAATCACAGGGTTAATAGAAATCAAATTCTTTACAGGAATAAGTGATTTTCTAGCTAACAACTTTATCCCCTTCTTACTAATATGTCCTAAACTCTAGTGCCACAAATATGGTGAAGTGTTTTCTTGAACTGCATGTACTTCTTCAGCACACACCTTCAAGTGTGACTTTTATAATGTGCAACACATCTAACACGATCAATTGTCAATGCTCCTTTGGACAACTTCTACCATCCATTTCCAAAAGTTTGTTGGCATCCCTCTCGATCAAACATATTCATAAAAAATAAATTGAGATGCAAATTTGAAATGTGTCGAACACCTCTTAAGGTCAACATGTACCCAACGTTGGTTTGAGCTCAAAAATCACCCATGCTAACAATTTTGTTAGAGCTTTGATTGACCATATTCACACTTCCAAAATCACCACTCCTACTGTTGGTAAAATACTCCCTCTTTAGAACACAATGGTATGATGCGTTGTATCGATAAACCACTCAGAATCTAACTGACTAATATGGAGACATTCGCGAATCGCTCAAATCAATCACACTTCATCATTAGCTCTTGATATCGTTATTACAGTGTTGTTTTTGTCTCTATCCTTCTGTTTATCTTGCTTCTTCTGGTCTCTCTTCGACTTGTAGCAGAACTTTTTATGTGACTAGGTTTGATGTAGTAATGAAACGTTTTGGTCTCCTTATCATCTCTCAACTTTGACCTGTTCTTTGAATTACTTTGCCTTTTGGGACCTCTACACTTGCTTCTTTCCTTATTTTCTACCATAAGATTCTACACGTTATTGACACTAAAAATCACATCATCTAGAGTAGAGTTGTTGATAACCATAACTAAAGTTTCCCAACTATCTGACAAATAACTAAATAGGAACAATGTTTGTAATTCATCATTGTCAAGTTGTTAAGAATGTCCTAAAAATCACTGAGATGCTCTAACACTATTTTTACAGCCTTTAACTTTAGGTTCATAAAACTTTTAATCAAGGAGGCCTTGTTATGAGTGGTCTTCCTCTTATAAAGACCCTCCAACTTCTTTTACAGCTCGAAAGGACCCGTCTCTTGGGATATGTGATTAAATAAATTAATATCGATCCACTCTCTAATAGTTCCTAAAGTCTTCCGCTTCATCTTCTCTTATTCTTTATCTGTCATTTTCTTTGGTTTAGACAGGACATCATCTTTTACACTTTTGTTCATATCAATTGGATTATAAAGAACGTTACAATACAAAAGATCTTCCATCATAGGTCTCCATATCGAGTAGTTGGTTAATGTTAAATCACATAACTATTGTCACTCTCTATACCTAAGGCTTTAATACCACTTGTTAGGAATTTCAAGTAATAACGCTCACAAGATCTTCAAGTTTACTAAACCAATAACAAACCACTCGAACAATAAAGATGTCTGAAAGATAACAAAAACTTGATTTTAACTTGTAAAATCCTCTAGTGTAGAGGTAAAAACTAGGGGACAAATTGATAATAAAATCCATAATAAGCTAAGAAGATCTCAAAGAGTGTCCGTTAGAAATCTAAAATATTTTGATTAAGTGTCCTGATTCATGCATAATACGTGGCTATTGAAATGCATGAGCCATACAAGTATCATGACGCTTGGAGGATTATTGGTAGTAAAGACTTGGTCTAAGTTGGTTAGATCATGTCACAAGTTTGCTTGAGAATAGGTCATGGAGTTACTATTTTTATTTTAATAATTTCGGCTATCTGGTTGCAACTAGATGTGGAGTCCTAATCCTTAGGGATATGATCTATGGATTATAAGAAGTTATTTTCCTTTGTATTAAACTCTTGCAGAGTGATAATAAAGGAGGGATTATTCCAACTAAAATACTGTGGTTCATTCTCACCCTAAGCAGAATCCTATTTAATTACAAAAGTCATATTTTCTTTAATTGGGACCTATCATCAGTATCAGAGTTGCAATGAAAACCAATAAGGAGAGCACTGAAAACATTAAAGCAGGGCTTGGAGGGCTCTAGGATAACTTCAGCAGATTGGAACTCGGTGTGACTGACAAGTTACATTAGTTGGAAAATTCGATTAGCAAGATCGTTGAAGCATTGCTTTCAAAGCAAGAGCCATCCTCCAATGATTGCAATGGAAATTTCCTCAATGTGCATTCTCATAACAAATTATTGGGGGGTAGCTGATGTTCTCATCCAGATTGGCTAAACTCGAGTTTCCTAAATATTTCAGTGATGATTTAACATAATGATTTAACCAAGTAGACCGTTCTTTGAATACCAATGCACCTTAGAAATACAGAAAGTGTCATTGGCTTCTTTTCATCTTGAGGGCGAAGCAAATAATGGTGGCAATGGTTACATCACGCTCGTAAGGAAGAAGGTAAGCAAAATGGCTCCTTACATGATTACCGGAAGGCGTTTGAGAGGTTAGGGAATCGAGTGCAAGGATGGATTCAAAAGAATTTAGTAGGAATATCTATGGGAGGTCTCGAGGTAGAGATAACGAATGGCATTTGAATTTTCAAACTGAGAACACTGAAGGAAGTCATTAGTCTTGCATGAATGAGAGATGAATAAGTAAGTTGAGACAACAGAAATTGACTAGGCCAGTTAATCGTCCAAGGGCTGACTCTCCTTCTCCAACAAAAATCAAAGCCACACCTCCTTCAATTATAAATGATAGGTTCAAAAATTATATATACATGTATAATTTACTCCATAAGAAATGGGGGCCTATATGTTAATGTATTTGGGACCACCTACTATATAATACACATAGTCTTTTTTGAAAAATGAAAAAGAATTTTAATTATAGTTAAAACTATATTCAATGAGTGCAAGGCATTAAGCCTATCATCATATTACAATATGACCAAAAAAATTCCCTAAATAAGGTAGTATAATTGTTTGCAAGATAGAAAACAAAAAGAAATAACTATAAGCACCATTTATGCTTCATCTCCATAGAAAGGCTCTTTTACCATTTCTTCTTTATAAGGGTCATTTAACGCCCTAAAATTCCACATTAGGGTTGCCTTATTTGCGCGAAGCCCCTTGGTATTTGGGGTTTTACTTTCTCTTCCTTGTTGATTTCCTTTTTGTAGTTTTGGATTGCACAAAAAAATCTCCTAGGATGTCAAGGACTTGGGTTGCAATTAAATCATAGTCCTCTGCTTGTTCTTCATTATAAGAGATGATATCCCTTGTCACCTGACTTGCCATACAGTTTTCATTTTAGTTTACCATTGTTGTTTGTTATGCATACTCCAACCTAGTCTTCGAGATCTTGGAAACAACATTCTTAGTTTGCCTAATAGTTGCCAATAGAGTCAACATGTTAGCTCAATCTATCTGACAATGTTCCAAATACTAGGAGGTGAAGTGATTCACTCCACTGTCCAGACTCTCCACATTGTCTGCACTGGAGTTGTCAATAGCTATCTGATCTACATTTACAAGCTGAGCTAGAGATGCTTTAGCAGCAACAATTTTAATAATCTCAACATGTTCTAAAGGAGTCTTAATATGTGCACAATCCATTTGACAATTTCCCTGGGATTGGGAAGTATTTGCATCAACATTTTTTGTCCTTAAGCCAACTAATTGCTTAACATTTTCTACAACCTAGGCCATTTTTTAGCAAGAACCCGTGGCCTGACTGCACCATCAATGTGTATAATTCCATCCCCATTTGAACCATGTTCTCCATCACTCTCATGTTCCATTGGGTGACCAAATTTAACAGGATTAAGAAGATCATCATGTCACCCAAATTGAAAGATTCTACTTATAGAAACATATTTCCTGTCAGACTTACTAGGTTTCCATGGATAGTTTATTTTTATTTCAGCTCTATCCATCTCTCCATTATCTCCAAGCGGAATAACAAGAAGGCAATCTGGCAGTGGAGCATTCTGTGATATTTCAATACAGAGTTTCACGTAGCATATCCTTTCTATGGAGGCGATTTGTGTGTCCATACACACCGACTTCCCCAATGAACTAGCCAAGTAGCTTAAACCCTCCACTGCCTAAAAATCCAATGGTAAGTTGTGAAAGTGAACCCACATAGGGAGAACATCAAAATGCCCCCGATCTATCTACATTCCTGGTCGCCACTTCTGTATAAACAATGGTTGGTCTCTGAAATGTCATAGACCCTATTCTACAATTTCATTCAAGCAAGAATCATTGAAATATTTGAAAAATAACGTACCATCTTCACACAACATCACTTTTTGCAGCCCTTTCTTGCCTCATATGGCCATAGCTCAAGCATTCACCGCAGGGAAGGCTGATCATTTGGACTAAAAAATCCAATCAAGGTCAATGACCATGCTTGTGCCCTAGCCTTTAGGAGTTCAATAGAAGAAGTTAATAGTTCATCCTTCAAAACCTTTTGATAATATTTAAGGGTACCCTTGTGATGTTGAGTGCGTAATTTGATTTGCCAGGTATACTCACTTTTAGGGTTAGTCGAGGTTATCCAACTGCACTTGGTTTTTCAAGTTTCTTGCTAACTAAGAAGCCAAGGAGTGCTTCTTTGGATAAAACGAGAAATTCAGTTTTCAAAAGGGAGCGTGAACCTAGCTCCATAGACATCTAAGGGAAGCCTTCGCCACCGTGGGAGAGTTTTAATACTCGCTAGTTCAGATCTAAGAGTATTGAAAGACTTGTAAAAATTAAAACCAAAATCAATGTCCTTCACACTGGTGTTCACTATGCTCCATCGGTGCCTACTGTCTTCCCTTCGAGCTCGAGGTGGTGCCACAAAAGGACCCAATCAGTAGAAGGAATGAGACTTGAGGAGATTCAGGACGAACGTGAGCGACCCAGATCTGAAGTGAGAATGCCTCAAATCTAGATTCTCAATTTTAATTAGTTTTAATTTTAATATTTGCACTAACATATAAGTAGGAGAGTAAAAGTTTAAAATTTTTTAAGTACATAATAATTTTTTAATAACCAAAGCAGTATATCATATGTATTTGTGGACTAAGTATAACAAGATTGTGTGCTTTGTAATTACGTTTTTTTGACCAACATAAAATTTTACAAAAAAATAAGTTACATAAAGGGAGTAAAAAATATTGATCACAACTCTATAAATTGCTCTTCAATCCTCCCTCACTCACTTGAATGAATGCGATCTCATGTTTAACATCAGTTTGTATGTAGACCTTAGATGTCCCAAATTTGAAAGTGGTCATTAGAATTTCCCTAATAACCATTAATTCAACAAAAGTTGCTGATTCTAAAGATATAGACTTACCTTTTCTTATAAGTACGTTAATTTAGAAATGATGTATTTTAAATAATTTATTTAACAAAATTAATAATTTAAAATCAAATAATAAATCCACTCCAAATAATCATCTACAAATCTGAATTCATAACTCTGAATGACTTTATCACATAATTCTTTGATATAATAATGGGAAATTTTGCATTTTGAATTTCTTAAATAAAACTTTGACAAATGTTAGATAAAAATATTATTTATGTATTTTATTGGAATCAATAAACAAGTGTAAGATCTACTGATTCTAAAATTAATAAATAAAATTTAATTTAATTATAGTTCTTAATATCAAAATTTGGAGCATCTTATCTAAAATTGAAATTTTAGTTCAAAAACCAATCTCTACTGTTTATGATAGTCTTTGACCAAATTTATCTTATGCTTTTTGAAAAAAAAAACATATAACAATGTGTGAATTTCATGTAGCATTTTCACCTTTTTTATCACCTATTATCCTTAAATATCCAATATAACTCTGTAAACTTTTATTTTATATTTTCTTTAAAGATGATTACCATCATTCTTTTGCAACTTTTTTTGTCTTTGCACTTTTTAGACTAGCAAATGCTAATCAAAAGGAGAAGGAATGAATAATTATTGAAAATTAATTTTTAAAATAATCAAATAAAGGAATATTTGTATAAATTTTATTAAAATTTATTTTAATAAATTTCTGCATTTTTAATTTAAAAAATATATTATTTAACTCATTTCTAAGCAATATCTTATAATTTAATATTTTTAAAAATCTTCATATTAGATAAAATCCACTTTTTGTTAGATTTTTGATAAAAGGTGTATTTTCACCTTTGATATTTACACTAAAATACACGTAATAAACTTTTTGTTTCAAAACAAATTAAACGTAACCATAAATTGTCAAAATCTTTAAGAGAGTTATGTCAATATCAATTAAGTATAATGTCATCTTATTTTAGTTTTTATTGTTTATATGAGACCACCTACTCAATTAAATAAAACCTAATTATAATTAACTCAATCATCCTTAATTTTAGATTAATCTTAAGCTATAATTAACCATAATTAATCTTAATAAATCATAATTATATAAATAAACCCTAAATATAAGTAATTAAACCTAAATAACCTCAATTTTATATTCATCCTATTCAACTTAATTAACTCAAAATTATAAATAACCTCAATTTTATATTCATCCTATTCATCCTATTCAACTTAGTTACATGGAACCCTTGAAATATATATAGTTTTAGGCTATGTTTTGTTAAACGTAAGGTTTATAATGAAATGGAATAGAATATAATGGTTTATAATTAAATGGAATGTAAATGGATAAAATATTAGAAAATTATTTTTTGGGAGGGATATAAGGGTTCATAATATATAGTGAAATGTTGTTTATTATTTTACATTCTATCCTAAACTCTCCAAATCGAAGGTTTTCTATTTTTATTGTTTAGGATGGAATGAGATATAATATGAAACTCTCTTCTTCCATTTTATTCTATTCTATTATATTATAAACCCTCATCCTAAACGATAGAATAATATTTCATTCCATTCCATTCTATTAATAAACTCTCAACTAAACATAGCCTTAGGGCTTTAATGGCTTAAGAGTTGCAATAACGTACTACAAAGTCTTCATGGTTCATTTTAAAGCATCTTTTCCATAAATCTTCTAATAAAGTTCAAGAATGACGTGATTAATGAAACTTCAACATTAGCTAGTATTTTTAGTCTAGAATTAGCTATAAGCTCAATACTATATATGTAAATTCGATTCTTATCAGGAGATCATGAACTTCTTTTGTAACAGGTAATATAGAGAAAACAAGCTACTTAAATGAACTTTTAACATCTATATTTAGTTTTTCAAACCACTCATTCTATCTCATGTATCTATCGACTAGGTTGTTCCAAACGTCCCACCTATAATAACAGATACAGTGAACTTCAAAAGTGAGTTTTCGAAAATTTTGAAGGTTAGGACACCATAGGAGACATGCACAATCACAAAAATCATTCATGTTTATGTTATTCTATCATTTTAAAGAATCCGCTTTGTAGACAATGGATGTGAAAATAAATTGTTATCAGCTACTAAACAAGAAAAAGTTCAATTAATTGAGATACTTAACAAGACTCCATTATAGAATATCCCTGTATATATATATATAAGTTTTTGCATAATGCTTCATAATCAACTTGTGCCACACATTGCACTGTACTTATCAATCATTCATCTCACTATTATAGGAATGTCATTTAAAAATAATTTTTTAAGACAAATTTATGGGTCTAGTGGTGACTAATTTCAATTCATCAATCAAAAAGTTATGATTCAATTCAAGAACTATGGATGGCACTATATCCACGTAATAAGTGACTTTAGACAATTCAATCCAATGAGTTTAAATTAGATTTTAGTGTGCAAGTTTAGTAAGAGGTGTGATATAGCAATTGACCCTTTATTGAAATAGTTAAAATATAGTTGAAATATAATAGTTAAAATAATACAACAATTTTCAAACATTTAGAAACATTTCTTTCAACCACCCTAGTTCTCTTCTCTTCACTACATAATACGATTTCCTATATCAAAATCTTCCTAGGGCTAAACCTCTTGCAATTTACACATCAAATGGGGAAATCGTTATGAAGTACATGTTGAAATCCAACTGTGATTGAATCACGGGTGCAAAGAAAAATAAAATTTTTACATATTCCAATCGAATCTCAATAATTACATAACTTGAATAAAAACACGAATTGTAAGGTATGAAAAATACCTAATTCACGTTTCTTGTTGAAATTTTTTGACAAATTCTTCTCCGTGTCAACTACAAGCTATTCAATTGTTCAGCCCCTAACAGTATCCACAAAAGCATTTTTTCAGGACCTTTTGAGAGGAATAAAAGAAGTGCTAACTTCTAAAGTTTCTTCCTATTAATAAAAAAATCATTAAGATTTTTAATTTTTATTTAAATTAAATTCTTTAATTATTGTTAAATTCAAATTCAAATTATAATTAATATAATTTCAATAAAATCAAATATCTCATATTTGATCCCTAAAATTTCTTAAACTTTATAATTAAATTCAAATTAGATTTTTCTTTCATAAATTCCTCTTTGATGTATGTCAAGATTTATGTCTAGTAATATGTCATGATCACCTAAATATAAAAAATGTCAAAGTGGTTTGACTTAAACCTATCCATGCATGGTTAAGATGTATAATTTAATCCTTTCATCATCCAATACTCCAATTGGATAGAGTATAGATATAGTATTTACTCTTTTAATCCAATCTTGTTCGTTCTTGTTAATTAGGGATTGATTTATAATTGAAATTTGAAAATATCTTTTTCAAATTTCAATTCTTTATGGTCTTAGAATTATATAAATCTCTATTAACCAAGAATAGTATAATATTCTCTTTAATTACTTTAACGTGACAAATCATTTATTGACTTACTCAACTATCTCCGTATAATTCATATTGCATCTAAGTACTATCGATTAAATTATCCTAGGACGATTTATAAGTAACATCAAAATATAGTAATTCCTATACGAGATACATTGATAGTCTCAAGTCTAAGGATCAATTATACAACTATCATTATGAGAAAATCTATAAACACATAAGTAATATTCCATTTGGGATTCTCATAGTTAGGTCAGTTTAGTGACTTATTCTCTACCAATCATCCACACGATAGTTTAAGTATCTTCATACTTTAATTTATGAGATCAATTACTTTCTTGAAAGAAACATAATGTATGCTAACTTTATCATTTTAACAATATCTTGTCTTGATGAAACTGTCACTAGGAACATTTAAGAATAAAACGTAAATATAAATTGAATCTCACAATTATAATCTCATCATAATTTCAATCAAAGTTATGAATACTGTACCGGACTAGGTACCGGATTGAATTCTAAAACAGAATTGTACCGGTATTGGTTGGTACGGGTACCGTTTCGGTAATTTTTTAAATTTATAAAATAGCCCCTAAAACTTTAAAATTTACAAAATAGTCCATATTGATATATTGTACAGTTGTACTGTATCCTTTACTAGTTTATTGTTTACATCAACCATGCTTTCAAAAATTTTAATAATAAATAATAATGACAATTAATATGAAATAACAATAATTTTTAAATATTTTACATATAAA
>JANVCQ010000005.1:42933419-42953383 GCA_025531925.1 Erythroxylum plowmanianum | reverse complement strand
AATACAATTTCATCATTTTAATAAATAATATTACATCAAAAGATTCAAAACATTCAATAAAAAGAATAATAAATATCGTTAAACAATTTACAAATAGAGTTAATGACGAAGAAACAATCAAGTAGAAGTTAAACCTGAAATAAAAACATTACAGTTACATTACACATATATAATTTAACATAAACATCAAATACAAGTAAAATTAAAAGAAGAGGAAAAACAAAAACCTAGAATTCAATCGTCAATGGGAGGAAACCCGCTAGAACTGCATTGACCCCATTGATCATTTGTTACAAAATCCTCTTCATTGAGAGGGGCTTCATCATCATTATCATTTAAATTTAATACACCAAATGACGTGTTAATGCTTTTCTATCCAAGATTATCTTCCAAATCTAAATCATTCACATCAACTTAAATTGAGTTCTTCAGAAACTTAATCCGCCAAAACATCAACATTACCAATGACAATTGGATCATTTGAATTATTTGTGCTATTAAGACTCCTAGTAAACAATTAAATTTAATTATTAGAAAATTATATCGAAATTAATAATGATATTAATGTAAATAACATACCTTTCTCGAAGCTTTAAATTATAACGAACATAAACCAAGCTATTCAACCTCTTATGCTCCAATATATTCCTTTTCTTTGAGTGGATAAATTCAAATGTGCTCCAGTTTGGTTTACACCCAGTTGCACTCACACATTGATTTAAAATCCAAATCACAAACCTTTTCAATTCTGGAACACTATTTTCGAATTGATTCCATCAAGAATCTGCAAGTTATAAGATAGAAAAAGTAGTGTTATAAACAAAATAAAGTGATAATTAATTTTCAACAAATAAGAAATAGGAAATAAGTAATACCTGGAGAAAGTTTCCCTCTTTGTCGAATAGCAATCGACATTCCAAAATCCTCATAAGACAACTTATAAAGCTCCATTTGTGAGCTTAAAAGATCTTGCATTGCGTCATGAGAAAAAATTGTTGTAATTGTGAAAAACATTCCTCTATTAACTTCAGCTTGCTTTGCAAGATACAGTCCAAAATACAAACTAGGATTCAAAAATGCCCCAGCTACAAACAATGGAGAAGAAAGTTGTCTTTTCCTTCTCTCATTAATGATTGAGAGATATGGTATATATACAGAAGGCCTATTTTTTAGATTGGCCTTGATTGCTTCCATCGCTCTCTCCATAGCATAAAAATATAACTCATTGTTGGCTTTTCTTCACTATCAGCCAACCGAAACACCCTCACCAAAGGCTCATAAAATCGGATAACAAATTGACATTACGACAAAATTCTCTATCTTCCAATATAATACTACAAACCTACATTCCAGCATTAGACCTAACATACTGAGATGCAACTTACTTATCACTTGTAAACATTTGCCTTAACTCCTTCTTCATCAAAACAAAAGACTGAAGTGATAAGAAATTTGTTGTAGATCTTGTCACAACAGGGCAATACAAATTTCTACCATTCATAAATTCCATTGTCATCAACTTCAAAACCCATGCACAATTATAATGAATTTTGTCACCTTTTTAGCCTTCTGCATAGTCTCATCAATAACAGAAAAATACCTAGGATCTCCTATATTCTCCAGCATTAAGTCAATATAATGTGCAACATAAGGAGTCCAAAAAATGAATTATAGGTATTCTGCAACCTTTTCTCTGTCGCTTTATAAGCGAATTCATTGTCAGTAATAAATTGAACAATGTTTTCCAACTCTACTTCATTCACAACTTCATCAAATATCCCAAACAAAATCTCAACATTTCTAATAAGGTCAGATGCATCAATAGATTTAAAAAAAATAGAGCCATTTGAAGAATAAACTAAAAAATTATAATAGGCTCTTGTCGCCTATTTGTCCAACCATCACACATAATTGAACATCCATAAGTACCACAACTCACTCTTCTTTTAGCCAAATAAGTTCTAATTTCAGAAACAACACAATTCAAAAGTTTATCTTTTAAGTCATCAATCAATGGCCCTTTGTATCCTAGACCATAAGATGCTATTGCATCTATCATAGGTTGATAATAATAAGACTAAGAAGCATTGAATGACGAATTTGTATCATACCACCATCTAGCTACTACCATATCGACATTGTAAGTCGCATCTCTTGATTGCATTGCACTACGAGTTGAAGGTTGGGCTCCAGGTGTTGTTCGTGGTGCAAAGAAACTAGTCACCTGCCTTCTTCTCTTCCTCACATCAGATTCTTCATGATCCTGAGATGGAACACTATTAGTACCACTGCTACTACCACTTCCACCTTCAACATTTCTATAATCACCACGAAAACCAGAAAACGAACTTTCACTACCAATTTTAAAATTCAATCTTTCCCTTCTATCTTTCTCAAATTGATGTTCATCAAGCAATGTTTTCATCTGCCACTTCACATCATAACTTACTTTTTTACATGCTTCCATATCTCCTTTAACCCTAGCTAAATGCCTTTTCAATCGGGTAATTCCTCCACCTTTCAAATGCTTGTTACAAAAAGCAAATGGTATGATTCTTTTGACTGAGAACTGTACCAGTGTGAACCCAAGCTGGATCACTGTATCTTCCTAAAGTAGGTTGATCGGGAGTATTTGAACTTCTTTCCATTTATCTATACACAAAATCAAATAACATATAATTTCAGTATACAATGACAATAAGCATATCCATCTTATATAATATAACTCATTTTATATAAGTCAAAAGCTATCAATTCAAAACATTCAACATATATAATAAGTAACACAAAACATACTCCAACAACCAACAATTTCAACAATTACAAAACAATTGTATTGTCATTTCCATTTCCTTCTATTTCTAACAATTTTCAATTCTAACAATCACAAAACATTCATTATTGTTTTTCCATTCCTAACTATTTCCAATTTCAACAATCACAAAACATTCATAATTTCATTTCCATTCCAATAATAACCATCAATTTCCAATCCTAACAATCACAAAACATACATCAACAATTTTTATTTTTTCAATTTCCAACAATTTCTAATTTCCAACATTCACAAAACAATGAAACATACATCAACAATTTTCATTTCCAACAAATTCCAATTACAACAATCACAAAACATACATCAACCTCAAAATATACATCAACAATTTCCATTTTTATCAATTTCCAACAAATTCCAATTACAACTATCACAAAACATACATCAACAAATTCCATTTCCAACAAGTTCCAATTTTCATCAATCATAAAACATACATCAATAATTTTCATTTTTATCAATTTTCAACAATTTCCAATTACAACAATCACAAAACATGCATCAACAAATTCCATTTCCAATAAGTTCCAATTTCCAACAATCACAAAACATACATCAACAATTTCCATTTTTATCAATTTCCATCAATTTCAAATTTCACACAATTACAAAACATACACCAACAATTTTCATTTTTATCAATTTCTAACAATTTCCAATTTCCAACAATCATAAAACATAAATCAACAATTTCCATTTTTATCAATTTCCAACAATTTCCAATTTCACACAATCACAAAACATACATCAACAATTTCCAATTTTATCAATTTCTAACAATTTCCAATTTCCAACAATCACAAAACATACATCAATAATTTCCATTTTTATCAATTTCCAACAATTTCCAATTTCACACAATCACAAAACTTACATTAACAACTTCCATTTTTATCAATTTATAACAATTTCCAATTTCCAATAATCACAAAACATACATCAACAATTTCTATTTTTATCAATTTCCAACAATTTCTAATTTTACACAATCACAAAACATACATTAACAACTTCCATTTTTATCAATTTATAATAATTTCCAATTTCCAACAATTACAAAATATACATCAACAATTTTCATTTTTATCAATTTCCAACAATTTCTAATTTCACACAATCACAAAACTTACATTAACAACTTCCATTTTTATCAATTTCTAACAATTTCCAATTTCCAACAATCACAAAATATACATCAATAATTTTCATTTTTATCAATTTCCAACAATTTCCAATTTCACACAATAACAAAACATACATCAATAATTTCCATTTTTATCAATTTCTAACAATTTCCAATTTCCAACAATCACAAAACATGCATCAACAAATTTCATTTCCAATAAGCTCCAATTTCCCACAATCACAAAACATACATCAACAATTTCCATTTTTATCAATTTCTAACAATTTCTAATTTTCAACTATCACAAAAAATACATCAACAATTTGATAAAAATTGTTGATGTATAATTACAAAACATACATCATCAACAGTTTCATTTTATTATAAAACCAATATTTAATTTGATAAAAATCATGTGAGAATACAAAAATTATATATATGTTATTTATGGTATCATAATTTTCAAATTAAGAGTTACAAAATTTTCAATTTGATTCTAAGGATCTTAACTCTTAACAATAGCCCTTTTGTATTGCCAACTGAAGTACCGAACCAATGCAAGTTTAAATTCTATATTTGTTGATTTAAAAAGGGTTTTTCGTTATATTATAATCTTGTGCCTTATATTGCAATTTTTTCTGGTCAACTTTCAAGGTAAACATGTTTCATTATGTTATAAATTTATGTCCTTAATTTATAATTTGCAACTTCATCTTGACCAAACCAAATTCGAAACCGAACATCCATGAACCAAAGCAACACAAATGACATTTATTTCAGATTTCAGATACACAAAACACAACCAATTCAATTCAGTGTTCAAAATTTCAGATCACATTCCAACTCCAACTAAATAATTTCATACACAAACACAACCGAACCCAACCAATTCAGTATCCACATCCACTATGCAGATTCCAAAATCCCAGTTCCCAGATCACGCAACAACACAAAAAATACCATCCAAGTCTCCAACACCATGCATCATCCAACCAAATCCATCATAACCAACTATTTAAGCATCCAACATAACAAAAATTTTAATTAAGCATGAAATTTTTGAAATTAGAAAAAATTCAAAAAATCAACTTCGAGTCTTGGCGGGTCTTCGGGTTTTGTCACGGGTCAGAGTCTTGACCCATCCCTGATTGCTTCAGATGTGTTGCCGGTGGCTTCAATGTGGTGTAGCGATGTTGCCGTGCGGCGACTTTGGGCGAAGAAGGTGGTGGTGTCTTCGGGTCTGCGTGGAGAAATGACAAAGCGGAGGGAGGAATGACCAAGGGAGGATGAGTGAAGGAAGTGAGGGCCAGAGAAGTGTGACGGCGGTTAGACGCAATGGCGATAGTGAGAAGAGAAGAGGCGGGTAGCGGCGGCGACGCAAGGGGACCAAAAAGGAGGAGGCGGCACAAAGATGAGAGAAGAAGAGAGGAGCATCTGCTGAAACAGTCGAGGGTTGGGGATTTAGGGTTAAAAATTTTTGAAATTTGCAAATAGGTCCCTGAAAATTTGAAAGATCACAGTACCGGTCGGTATCGAACGAAAACCACCAGTACCGACCAGTATTTTTGGCCGGTATTAATGGTTGCCCGTACCGTTCCATTTCTCGACTGGAACGGTACGATATTCAAAAGCCTGCTTCTAACTAAGGTAGTAAAGGCAGGCACCTCATCTTGCATGAGGTCTTATCGTGGGCCTCTTAGTCAAGGTAGGCAAGAAATTATACACATCTATTCATACTGACAAGATAAGCAAAGGAATGGCTAGTACCACCAATTAGAACAGATGAGTATTTTGACTAAGGTAGTTATTTCGAAGAGGGAGTAAATTCCTATATGTCCACAATTATAAAGATCCTCCTATTTATTATTAAGTCATAATGTTTTTCACGTTTTCAAAGAATCATCATAAATAACTTTAGGTACTTCATACATAATAATGTTGGTTAACTCAAACCTATAACATTCATCATTAAAGACAATAAGTCTTTTCAAGATCTTGTAGATATAGAAATCTACTTTCTCTTTACCCATATTAAGTTTCAACTTACCATTAACTACATCAATTATCACCCCTCTAATTTCCAAAATTTGGTCTCCTTAAGATGATGGGAACCTCAATGTTGTACTTCATGTTTATTGTCAAAAAATCAACAAAAAGATGAATATTTGTACTTTAATAAGTAAATCTTCCACTACCCTAATTGGGTATTTAATGGATTGATCTAATAGCTAGTGTGACATTTTTTAGGCTTGGATTCCCTATTCCAAGCTTCCAAAAGATAGATAAAGGCTTAATATTAACATTTGAATCTAAATCACATAAGCACTTAATAGCATTAGAAGCAAAAAATTGAAATGGACTAGTAAAACTCCATAGATCCTTCAACTTTGGAGGTAATTTCTTATGCAAGATTGCACTACACTCCTCAGTTAAAGGCATAGTAGAATACTCCTCAAGTTTGTTTTTGTTATGAATAATCTCCCTTAAAAACTTTAACATATGCCAACGTCTTAGATAATGTTTTGATAAAGGATATATTGATGTGTAACTTCTTAAAGATATCTAAAAACTTATTGAATTTGTTTTCATTCTTCTTCTTCACCATCATCCTTTGAGGGTATGGAACCAGGGACATGTAACATCCTGTTATCCCATGTTAAGGGTTAGGACCCTAGAATAATGTATATGAGAGTTTATTGAGAAGTTAGAAAGTGCATTTCATGCTCGTGCATAATATAGCATACACATATACACGTGAATATTAATTTTGCATATTAAAATGATTATACATGCATTCATTGACATTTTTTTTGGGTATAATTGATTTATAAATACGATTATATTGAGAATTGTGGTTTTTATGTGTTGAAAATTTATTTGGAGAGTTTATGTATTGATTTAGATTTTTTAGTGAAAATTCAAGAAAATTTTGAAATTTTGGGTATTTTTGGACTAGGAAAATGCCAATTAGCAAGACAATTGATAAATAGTAGTAGAATTAACTGTTAAATGACAGTGAAAATTTTGATAAATGAATTTGGGAATAATTGACAAGTGTCATTGAAAATTGGGAGATAATTGGAGTAAAAATGGGGAAACAAACAGACTAGTAGTTTAAAAGACCAAGTGAAGACCATAAGGTGGTGACATTTGGCAAATGACAAGTGTCACTTGCCTTGCCATACACCTCACTTTCTTATGGACTAACTGAAAGACAACCATTTGGTCTTTCATTTTATTTCTTTGGCCAAATGTTCTCATCTTCTTATTCTTCTCTTCTCTCAACTCACGACACTCACCAACCCTCACGATTTTTTATTTTATGCCAACTCCTTCATTTTTTCCCTCAAGATCCTTATTATCTCTTCATCTTGTCACAAGAAAAACCTAATCTCTTCTTCATAGATGAAGATGATGTTGGGATGTTTGGGAGTTAGGGTTACATGATCTTTAACTTTGGAGCCAAAACAAGTAATTGTATTATTATTAATCTTCATGGTTTTGCTAAATGAAGCATATATGATGATAGTTTAGTGTTTAAGGATCATGATAGAGGAGTTGAGATATGTGTAACGTTGATGTTACAATAAATAGATTTATGTTCTATTTTAATGTATTAATGGTATTTATGAGTTGTTTAAAGGGAGAATTGAGAGACTAAATGGTGATGAAGTGTGTTGGAATAAGCTAGATGGAGTATTTTTACTGAACATATATCTGTGTTTTAGCCATAACTTGACTTATAGTTATATAAATGAGATTGTTTTGATTTAGATTAAACTAGAGACATATGGCTACAAATTTTCTGAAGAAATATAATTTTAGCTCTGTCTGTAAGAATTCCAAAATTAGACTTAAAGTTGAGTACTGGGTGCAGTGTAGTTTAAGAACAATCCGAAGTGTTTTGGGTATAACTTTTAGAATACTGAATCAAATTGTATGATCTTAGTGTCATTAGAAACTTAAGACATAGAGAAACAATTTACAGAAGAAAGTATTACTAAATACTCCATTTTACTTCTCATAATGATTATGAAAAGTTGACCCAAAAATCTGTTTTGAGAAAAAAAGTTGGTAATTTGGAAGATAAACTGTTGGGATTTTCGGATCTGCATAAGCCACGATTGTGGGAACAGGTTAAACATCAAATATGCTTCTTTTATGTGTGGTTTGGGATAACAAATGGTTAGCTACTTTCATATGATGCCTTTAGGCTTGAATGAAGCTTGAATTGTACCTAAAATGATGTTTGAATAAGTGACCAAATGAGTGATATGGTTCGTGTGATGAATGAGGATATAAAGTAAGCATGAATTGTTGTACATTAAATGTTTAAATCTGAAAATTTGAGATGTTATAAGAATAAAAGTGATCCTATTAAGGATAATATGATCCAAAAAAGGTCAATGATGTGTAATAAGTAAAGGTGAATGATAAATTGGATATTTTGTGATCTTTTAATGCTTGAATGACCTTGATGAATGATTGAATGATGAACTTAGAATAATCTTGTATAATTGAGGAGTAAACCTAAGTTCAATTTAGAAATATGTGAGTGTTGACATATGAATGATCATAGATGTAAGTAAAGGAAATATATTCGGGATTGTTATTGAGCATGCATTGTACATAATCCATATACATATATGCATAAATGAGTATTTATATAATTGTGCAAAATTGTGATATGTGTAAATGTATATTGCATGTTATAGATGAGCATTAAGAGTGTCACCATCCTAAAGTTATCAGGACTTCAAGGTAACAACTTTCTGGAGCAACTGTGAGTAATCTAGACGGTCTCACTTAATTGATTGTTTGTTTTAAATTATGTTCTGAATTATCCTATGAATGTGAATTTGATTATGTTCATTTTGAAATTTGAAATTCTGAGGCATTTGATGCATGAATGAGATATTAGAAGTGCTCCTTGTATGTGAATCTGGCTGAAATAAGTGTACTCGACAATTTTATTAAATGATGGACTAAGGTCCGATGATAAATGTATTCTGAATATGAATATGAAATCATGTGATTGATTAAGAATATGAATGTGAATGTGATGCATTTCATTACATGAATGCATAAACAGATAATGGCAGTTATGACCTGAATAGCCACCGAAAATGACCTTAAAGCTCATAATATGATTAATAGCCAAAGGCTCATTATATATAAAGTGCCTTATAACCCTAATAGATAAGAGGCAGTTATCAATAAGCCTGGTATCTACAATGGATACGGAACAGTTATAGGTACTCGGTCACAACAACGTAATAATTGAAATGAGTCTCATGGACATTGCATATACATCTAATATGTATGTTTGAATGATTATAATGTATTGTTGACTTGTATTTAAATGCGAATGTTAGAATTGTGAATAAAGTGATATGTGATGCTACTTGATGATAATAAAATGACGTGAATTATGTGATAGTATGTATTGATGTGATGTATAAAATGAGTGAACCATCAAGGATGGTTATCTCATTGAGTTCGTAAAACTCACCAAAATTGTAACGTTGACATTTCAGGACCGAGAGAGGACACTAGTGAAAGAGAGAATCTACAAGAAGCATAGTTCTTGTACTTTTGGATAAGAGAAATGGCTTAAAGGTCAGTCAGCTGAGACTGAAGGATTACTTAGAAATTTTTGTATAATTCCTCCTTCATGTAGCGTGTTTTGTATTAGGTTTCGATGATGTATATGTATGGATGTTTGAAAGCTACAATATATATACGTTTGGTTTTCATGAAATGAAATGAGGAACTTTTGGATTTTCAATATTATGATATTTTATTAATGATAATGCCATGTTTAAGTTAGTGATGTGAGTGCTCTAACATACCACTCTTGCAGGGTACATATTCGGATATCACTCAGGATGTCGGGTATGTGTTTTGCGAGAGTAGAGTATTACAGGACACATATGATTTCATAATGGATAATGGGTTTTGCTCTTGAACGATGTCTGTTGAAGATGAGATCAGTGTCAATTTGCTTCTTTCCATCTCAGTCACTCTCTTCTGTAGGCTTTTCTAAATTTATCAATTGCTCCTCTTTATTAACTTCATCATTAAGTTTTTTCTATTCTTAAGTGCAATAGCTAGCACTTGATCTCTAAATTCACGTAAGTGTTACTAAGAAGCTTTTCTTAACCTTGTTCATTCACCTCCTTAGCTAATTAGCTCACTTGCATCTCTAAGTTATGAATGTATATTAGGCTGAAATATCATATCAAATCAGCCCATTTGGGTTTTAATTTTCTCTAAGTTATCTAGTTTAGCATCTATGGAAGATTGTTTAAGCATCTCTTCAGTCCTTTAGTTTTATGGTAGTGGTTTTTGAAACTAAGGTCATTTTTTGGAATCTAGATATCATATAGGTTTGCCTACTCTAACATATTGCTCCTTCCATAAAAAAATTTGGGTGATTTCTTTACGCTTATATTGTAAGTATTGGAGAATTAGTCATTCTTCACTAATTTTTCTTCCTTTACAAGTAGTTATATAATTAGCCTCTTTGTAGTAATTTGAGATCGACTTCATATCTATGCATACATAGGAAGGATGCCCACACATGCCATATTGATATTATGCCTCTCTATTTCCCATGTCTCGATTAAAAAACATCTTTATTTTATTCAAAAGATCAACTAACTACGATGCCAAGTCTGAAGATGCCTGAATCTAATAAAGCGATGTTCTTGACTTTTCCCTTACCACCTTAGTTGATGATTTTTTAGCCAAAGTCTCAATGATATCCTTTGCTTCCTTAACATTATGGATATTTTCCCTCTCACTACAATTTCAACAAAGTCTAACATATTAATTTAAGGCCTTTATAGAAGAATTGGATAACTAGTTGCAATAAATACTGATAGTGTAGGCACTGGCTGAGCAAAACTCTATATCATTTCCAAGCTTTGTGGAATGCTTCCTCCTTTTTCTGTACAAAGCTTTGAATTTACATCCTTAACTCAGTGGTCTTATGCGAAGGGAAGAATAATAATATCAAGGCATCTTACTTTTGGTCCTTAAAATAATTTACCTCAGCTGAGATGAACGACATCCTTACTTGATCTCTCATGTAGTAAGAAAAACACCTTATCTAAAGCTCATTTTCTGTAAGGCCATTTAATAAAAGTGTTTGGATCACCAAACAAAATTCTTTAATGAATGTGATTGTTTCTTCCCCATATGATCCACCGAATGTCGATAGCAAGTAAAGATGGACTTACTTTAACATATAATTCTTCACCCTTTGGTTTAGTTTAATGTATGAGAGACTCACACTAATCTTTGACATCTAAATTTCTCTTATGCATATTTGAGGTGGTTATTATTGCTTTATACTAACAACGATGTTGTCCTAATTTGCAACCATTTCTAACCTCCTTCTTACTTTATTTTATTTACAGGTTCACTTAATTTTAAGATTATGGGGAGTAGGTCATCCCAGTTATTACTCCTAAATTTCTTTTCTTGCATCAACTATCTAAAAATAAAATTAAAAATTAAAAATAAAAGAAAAAAACTAGAATTGCTAAGATAGTAAGTAAATAGTCACTGACAATGGCAAAAACTTAATCAAGTATTTCTTGAAGTACAAAGAATCTATTGTAACAAGTAATAAATTCTTGAGTATTTTAGAGAATCAATCCCATGAGGATTATACTTCTATGTTTATTAATCCAATCTAAGCAATTAAACTAAATTAAACAAATTTTAGTAAAAAGTAATCAATATTCAAACTAATAAAAACAAGATGATTAAATAAAGAGAAATCAATAAGATAAACACTAGGGTTTCATGGTTTACTCATATGGAACTTCAATTTTCATATAATGATTGATATCTAGGTTAAAATAAGAATTAACCTAATGCATCTATGCCCTCTTCTAAGACACACAAGTATGTTCAACTAAATAATTATCACCTCTTAATATGTAATTTAACCAATCAAACTCATTGAGTATAGTTAATCTATTCAGTTATCAATATAGTCTAGAAAATCTAAATTTCTAAATATAAGGTTTTTATTCTCCTAGTTCATGAATCATACTTCACCTCTTTATTCTTCATACAATCCCTAAGATTAAATATGTGAGGATCATTCATAAACTCAAAAATTAAAATCAAAGAGATTAAATTCAATTAGATGATAATTCTTTATCCATTAACAATTGAATGATCTACCATAAACCATATTTCTTACCCTAACTAGGCATTTAATTTCTCAACATAATTAAAATAAAACTAAAACAAATCAATTTTAACATAAAAGAAAGGAAAGAGGGAAAGATAGAATAAAATAGCCCAATTGTACCAAGTTAACGTTGATCTTCTTCTTCGAAGCCTTCTTTGATGTTGAGAATCCTAAAATAATCACTAAAACTTAAGGTGGTTGTCACATTACTCCAAAAGCTCCTTAACCCTAATAATAATATTTATAGCTAGGATTTACATCATATAGTCTGAAGGTGATTAAAGTTTTAATTTTGTATATCTTTAGATTACGTGTACGAGAATCAACATTAGACCAACTTTCACATTGACATTGGTTAACTTGTAGAATTTTATTTGTCTCAAATTAGTATGTAATTGACACCTAAAATCATCTTGTACTCGATACCAATTGTCTTTTATTTCTTTAACTCTTGAACTTTGCAAGAGATAAGCATTTATCTCCTAGTTTTATTTATCTGGCCTTTTTCTCCAAATTTTCTTACTTTTGGCATTTTTAAGTTTGGATTAATCATTGATGTCTTCTCCAAAGTTGTTATCCATCTTATTAGCTTCTAAATGGCTAATATCTTTTTGATCGAACAACTATGAAAAATAATATACTCAGATCCAAAATTTCTCTTCAAAATTATCATATGAGAAAATGAATTAAAAAATCATATAATTTCATATAAAATGTGATATAAAGATATTAAATATAGTCCTACCACACATTAGTGTTACTATGTTTACCTTAAACTTTAAAGATATTGGGTTATAATTCCTATATAGATATATTGTTCTCATTTATGGTCCTTTATGAAGTAAAAAAATTTCTTAAATTTTTTTTTAGGGTAAGATGGTTCATATGAGAATCTTATGTATAAATATTTAACTAAATGAATCTTGGAAAGAGTATCCATCTAATCTGTAATATCCAAATTTATAATTTCCTGATGTATAGATTCAAGATTTTTATCATTTCTCTTTAAATTGAATAGATGTTTATCCATCAATTTTCTAAAAGTCATGTATTTGTGTATTAATTGGGTCCTTCCATCATCTTTATCTTTTTTCATGTATTTTTTGTTAGTTTATACCCTACAACCAATCGCTTTGGTTATAGTTTAGTAACAAAATAATTTAAAGGCGTTATTTATCTTGTACATGTCTAGTTGTATATGATAAAGTCTATGAGATAATTGTACATTGTAAATAAAATTATAACGAGATTATAATTATGAGATTTATATTACATTATGTATTATCCCTAAATTGTTCATAGTCATTATTCTATTAAGATTGAACATTAATAAAATACAAAAAGACTAGCACAAATTATGTTTTTCCTTATGAAGGAAGTGGTCAATCTCATAGGTTAAAGTAGAGATACTTAAACAAATGCGTTGGTGTTTGGTAGAAAACAAGTTGATTGAACAGACCCGACATGAGAAATCCGTTTGGAACATTACTTGTATGTCTATAGAATTCTTATTGTAATGATTATATAAGTGATCCTTTGACTTGAGGTCACTAAAGTTATCTTGTATAGAGACTGTTATGTTTTGATACTATTTATGACTCATTTAATCATGGGTTGATCAATCGGTAGTCATTTGATGTAGCATAAATTATATAGAGATAGTTGTGTGATCAAGATATGATTCATCACCCTAAAGTAATTAGGAAAAATGTTCCGTTGTTCTCGATTAGTATTGATTCAGGAAATCTTTGACCAAGTTATAATGACGTTTTGTAAATAATTTACAAATGTTATTAATTGAATCGATAACTAATGACAGAGAACTAATATGATTAGACTCAAAATAGAGTAGACATTAATTTCATGTTCTATGTCTAATCAAAAAATTATATGATGAAATGACTGAATTATATTAAAAATCATTCGCGGAAAGGCTAGTCAAAACTATTTTGATATTTCGAAATATTTGGGTAGTCATGACGTGCTGTTAGGCGTCAATCTTGACCTATAAATATAAATTGTTTAATTGAAAATTAAAGATAAATTAAAATAATTTTAGTTTATCTAATTCTAATTATGAATTAGAATAATAATTTGTAATCATTGCTAACATATTTGGGAACATAATGTGTCTTATATATAGAATGGGTTGAAAAGAGTAGAGTTAATTTAATCAAGTTGGATTTGCTTGTAAAATTTTGAGAAATGTTATGATTAAATATTATATATTTAATAAATAAGGATCTGAATCTTATATGGGCGTAATTGATATTTAATTAGAATTATTTGTAATTCTAATTAAAATTTAATTGAAATTAAATTACCAAAACTTCTAGAACTTATTATAAATAGGCTTAAGCTCTATGAAACTATCACTTTTTGCTTAATCCTCTCTGTAAGAGTTACAGAGTTCTATCAACTTATTCTATGGATATCGTTAGAGGCCAAACATTTATGCAGCTACGGTGATTCAAACGAATCGGTTTCGAAAACGGTTCGAGGGATACGGCAAGACAAATATCAAGTTTCGAAATAAGATACAAATTAAATTTTCGTTTTATTATGATTTGTCTTGATCATTTTATAGAATTAAAGAAATCTTGATTTTCGGAAAATCAAAAGTTGTGAGAAAGTTTCGTAATTATTCCGCTGTGATCAGAATTGGATCCCAACCTAGTTCCCTACCATTTTTATATATGTAATCTCTTTAATTCGGGCACATGCATATTTACTGTAACTAAAAAAGTGACAATGGAAAGAAAGAAGTCACCGTGGTTAGTTTAGTTTTGCTTATATATTCTTCATTTTATATAAAAATATAATGATTCCTCGTGTTTTATACTTATTAAATTTTAAGAACTAATAAATAAATAACTAAATCCTTCAATTTAATTTATCATGCCAAAATTTAAAGCTATTTAAAAAGTCAAATATACGCATCACTTTTATAATTTTATTTTAAAAAATATTTCTGTTATTTAAAATTATTTATTGTGGTACTATAAACTAAAAATCTTTTACTATTTTTAATCAAATGAATTTACAAAATGATTATTAAAATTGAGTTACAAAAGTCATGAAAAATATGTTATATGTATAATAATAAATCATATAATTATTTATATTAAAATAACAATAATAACTCTATTTTAAAATTGCTGATATTATAATACAGTTTAATAATTTAGAGTAAAATAAATAAAACTAAACTCTGCCAGTTACATGACTTGAGATAAAGGACATGAAATCCTCTGTCCTTAAATTTGTGTATCAATCATGTCTCTTTAGATTCAAGTTATCTATTTATGTGAGTCCCATATAAATAAATAACTTGAATATAATGGGATAAAATTGATACACAAATTTAGGAACAGAAGATCTATCCCTGAGATAAAGTAAGATAGAATTTGAATAAAATAGAAGGTACAGGTGATTTGACGGATGGGGATATAGCCGCCCAACCGCTCGTCTCAAAGTAACTGAACAACCTAATTTCTCCCGCCCTTGACCGTACAATAACTGCCGGCCCACATGTACGTTGCAGAATCTTTCCCCTTTACATTTTATAATACAGATAACCTCATTTTTTGTTTAGTTGTTTGGCTTTTGTGCTTTCAAAAAGCTTCAGTTTTACTCAACGCATGCATAACGTGTTGTTCTGAATCGGATCCTGCGTGGCGACACGTGTCAGAAGAAGAACATAATATGCTAATCGTGTGACATTGGGAATGATGTCATGAGCAGTCACACGTCATGCACTGCGGGCCACGGAAACCTTTCGGTTCACTTTAGCTTTTCCCAATGTTTTTCTTTTGACTTCGTCCATTTATGCTTGGCACGTAGTAGCTTTGCCAGCTTGATTCTTTTCCGCTTTGTCCATTGACAGAATTTTGGAATCAATTACTCCCTTATATTTAAAATAAGTGTCATTTTAGAAAAATTTTAATTATTCAAAATAAGTGTCATTTATAATTTTTTTATGTATGTTTATAATTTTATTTTTAAAATTACCTTTTAATTTTTTTTCACATTTTAATTATACAGATTACATTTTCAAAACAATTCAACATGCAATTAATAAGGGTATATCAAACATTTCACTAACTTTCTTAATAAATATGCATCTCTCTAAAACGAAACTTATTTTGGATAAGATAATATTTAATTTTTGTTATATTAATAAATTTGTTGAATAAGATAATAAACAAAATTTATATTGAAATTTCAACTATCTCGAACCAGTGAAATTAATAGAATTGATCTACCAAATGGATGCTATATGAAACTATTCAAGTTACGATCTTGGTTGCTTCTTCACCCAACCTTTAACCAATTTCACCATTTATCGTCACTTTTTCTCTTGCTTCTCCACCGTCACCTCTAACGGAACAAAATGTCATTGCAAAATCTAAAATGCATAAATAATTTTCTCTTTAATTTTAAGGTTTTTAAATACCATACAACTTCGATTAATTAAAGAAATATTTTTTTTGAAAGGTTAAAGAAATATTTATAATGAATAAAAACTTTTATTTTATTGCATGCAATGATTATACTATGATTAATTTTAAATAGCGTCTGAATAAAATATGTCAAAAGCACATGTACTTCTTTAATATACAATTTCCAAATCTTGTACTTTGCAATTATTACTGGGACCATCCCATCCGACATGTTTTCAACATAAAACATTTTTTAGAAGCATCAAATTTCTATCTCCTTAAATTCTCAGTCTCTTTTATTCTGCCTCAACCCTATTCTACTTTATCTCAACCATATATTTATGTGAATGACTGAGATAAAGTGAGGTAAAGTTGAGACATAATAAAAGATACAGAGAATCATGTCCTAATTTCTATACGTTATGACTTAAAACTAATCTTTAAAAAAATATGGAGGAACAAAGATCAATTTATTAGTGATGGATTCAAACATAAAATTTTCATTTAAATATAGTTCAAATTGGATATAATTAAAATGGTTATGAATCACTTAATTTACGATAGAAATAGTTCAACAATCCTTGAATTAATATAATTAGCAAAAGCACATTAAATATGCTTGAATTCTAAAATATTTTGGTTGAATTAAATAATCAAATAGTTTGATTGACCCAGATGAGTACGAGTCCACATCTTTGAATAATGGTGAAACCTTTAACAATAGATAAACTTCACATTCTTTGTTTGTTTTTTCTTTTCTTGTGATGCCTTAAAAGAAATTGGTGTTTCTATTTTTATTTATTTTGTGTTAATGAGTCAAATCAAAATATGGTCAGTATGAAATGTACTTAAATCTGATAAGAAGTATTTAATAATAAAATATTTATTTAGTTACCAAATCAAAATTTCCATCAAATGATGCCCATAATAATCCAATTATCTTCATGGAGTGCATGTTCGGTCTTAGTAAAGCAACAATTAGATATAATTTAGGAATAATAACTAACTACAATATCAATCTTATAAATGTGACAACATCGTAATTTTATTCATAAAGTATATTTATCTTATAGACTTTATTTTATACATTAGTTAACTAACAAATATGAAACGTTAAATAATATTTTTAATTAATTATGTCATAAATGTACAATCAACATATTGATTGCAAGGTATAAATTAAACCAAAACTTTTAAGTCATGATTCAAAAAATGGAAAATTTCCTTAAATTTTGCAACCATTTAATTATTTTCTAAAATTATGTTCATCATAAACATAAACTAGTGTAAAAACATAAAACTATGGCCCTTATAAAAAAAGGGAAATTTATGATTGAATTATCAATATTGAAAAACATTTAAACTAAACATAGTATTGAAAATATTCAGAAAGGCAAAAGAATATGATTTTAATCTAGCATTACAACAAAGAAGACAATTGACTGTGGAAAAAACGTAACTAGTTGTTCGAAAAATGTTATAGGCAACATTTCTAGACGTAGCTAAAGTAATAAAAAATGTAGCTAAAAATTAAATATTAGTCAATGTTGGCGAGCAAATTTTGGCACTAAATTATTGGTAATGAAAACAAATGTAGCCAGTAGTCTTTGGCTACGGTTTTTCTCTTCGTAGTTATATAGTATTTATTAGCTATGTTTTTTATAACAAAATTAATTGTAATTTACTACACTTTTCATAATGTAATGAAATATTATTTGCTACATTTTTATAACATAGCAAAATATTGTTTAATGTGTTTTTAATAATATAATGATATGTTATTTGTTACATTTTTAATCTATGATATTGAAAAATACATTTTGCATATAATGTATCAACATATTTTTTTATTGTGAATTATTTGCTTATTATTATAAAATTAAATCATATACAAATATTATTAAGAGTGACTATATAACCACAAAGCACCCAAGTTTAAGCACTCAATTTGGAAAATAACCATTAAACTGTTCTGACATTCTAATTTTAAGAAAAACCCAAAGTTTTAAAATCTAAGAAGGAATTATCTATAATCTTATGAAAAAATCATGATGTTTTAGCAACTTAGGTCCTTAATTGAAGCTCCTAACTTAGGACCTTAATTGAAGGTCCTACCTTTATTCACCGTTTCCTGTAAGAGCTTATTCAACCAAACCTTCAACACCAATATCAAATTCACTAAATATTTTTGTTTTCTCAAAAGAGCACTAAATTTTACACCCTACCTTCTCCAACAAAGTCTTCTCTATATTAAATCATGGAAACATAAATTTCTCCAGAACTTGGAATCAACTAAACAAGCCTAAAAGCTATCAAAACTCAATTAAAAACCAACACACATACCAAACCAATGAAAGACATAGAAAGTTGACAAAACCATTAAAGAGGGCAAGTGGAATAGTTACAAGTTCAAAAGCAACAACAGAGGAGGTGCGAACGGTGAACGTAAGAGAGGAGTATCCAAGACGTGGTCGGAGAACTAGGAAAGAAAACAAGAGAGAGAGCGAAAGTGAGAGTCTACAAAGTGTTTGAAAACTAAAGAAGAAGACTACCATAATTAAAGCACTATAACTGGAGCCAAGATAACCACAATTGGAACTAAAACAAGAGAATATGAGAACCAGAGAAGAAGATTACCACAATCAAAGCCAAGACAACCACAATTGAAGCCAAAATATGAGTATCTTCATAGCCAAAATGATGAGAGAAGAATAAACGATAAGAGGAATTAATAAGAGGAAACAAGTTGGTCAGTTAAGTTATTAAATAAAAGAAAAAAGTATTTCAAGTGGTTTTTTGGGGTACTTTTTGGCTACAAAAATATTTTGTAGTGGAAAAATATAGTTGAAAGAATCTAGGATAGATTTGTGTTTTAGCTATGAATTTAAAATCATAGCAAATTAAAATGTAGGATGTTCTCCTTCAATATGTGACAATTTTAAATTCACAGCCAAAAGTTACTTTTAGATATGATTTTCCAATTTTGTAGCCAAAAGTTTACTTTTAGCTATGAATTTCGAATCATTGTAAATTAAGACGTAGGAGGTTCTGCTTCAATAAGTGACGATTTTTAAATTTTGCAGCCAGAGGGACTTTTGGCTATGATTTTCTATTTGTAGCCAAAATTACTTTTATCAATGAATTTAAAATCATAACTAATTAAAACGTTGGAGATTCTATTTCAATAGGAGACGATTCTAAATTTGTAATCAAAAAGTTACTTTTAGTTACGATTTTCTAATTTCATAGCCAAAGGATTACTTTAGCTATGAATTTAGAATCATAATAAATTAAAGGTCATGATTTTTAAATTTTGTAACAAAAAAGTTACTTTTAGCTACAATTTTC
>JANVCQ010000005.1:42922821-42933319 GCA_025531925.1 Erythroxylum plowmanianum | reverse complement strand
GATTGAAAATTGTTGTTATTATTTATATGTAAAATATTTAAAAATTATTGTTATTTCAAATTAATTATCATTATTATTTATTATTAAGATTTTTGAAAGCATAGTTGATTTAAACAGTAAATTAGTAAAATATACAGTGCAACTGTATAATATATCAATATGGACTATTTTGCAATTTTTAAAAATTTTAGGGACTATTTTATAAATTTAAAAATTTTTTCAAAACGGTACCCGGTACTGACCGATACCGATATAGTTCCGTTCCAGAGCTCAATCCGGTACCATGTCCGGTACGGTATTCATAACATTGGTATGGTTATAAGGTTAAAGTTCAAATACATATGGAGTAACTCATAATCAAACATAAATTTTAAACAATTTTAAATTTCTAAAATTAAATCAATTATTTTTCTTAATGTGATTAAGATTAATAATTAGTTTAATCCTAAACAAAATTTTAATATTTTTAACATTTAAATTAATTATATTGAAATTAATTAATTAAAATCTTTAAGAAGTAAAAAATTATTTTCTTAAATAATTAAGAAAGCTTTTCTTAATTATATTTATTTATTTTAATTTGATATCCTTTTAAAATTAGAAAATAGTTTTTTTATTGAAAATATTTCTAATTAGATCATATATGTTTCGTAATTGGGTTAGAATATTTTACTTACGAAATTTTGAAAAAGGATTTTCCCTAAATTATAGCAAGTAAGAAATGTAATTTATTGAAATTTGTTTCTAATTAATTTTGTTAAAAGAGTCAAAATAATTAGAAATAATTTCTAAATGGATTTGAAAATGGTTGCTAAATCAAATTAAATTTCTATTTAGTATAGAAATTTAAATTATTTAACAATCGATGGGTTTACTTTAATTTAACCATCCAAAGGGTTGGAAGTATTATTTTACATTATGAAAATTAATAACTAGAATCAAACAAAGTTTGATATTTATGCACATAATTTGACTGTATGTGTGCTGTATGCTTTGTTTATACGTATATATGTTTGATGAGACGAACAAAATTAATTCTTCATTAAGATATTAAATATGCGACGAGAATGGGATATATATATATATATATATAAAAGATGAACAAAATTAATTCTTTGTTAAAATATTAAATATGCGATGAGAATGTGATTATTGCTTTCCATTATTATAAGAATAAATAAGCGTTCTGTTTATTATTAGGTTGGTTGAGCAAACTCAAGGTTGCTTTAACTCGATATGTTTTGTCTTATAATAGTAGGTTCTGCTTGACTAAATTTGTATAATTTGGATGAGTAAATTCATGATCACATGAATTAGAGGTAGAGTTAAGAATAACATATAAGATACGTTTTGACAAAAAATTGTCACTTAACGGATCTAGGACTCACATGTGATGTGATTGATAAGGATGTTATCTACCTAATTTAAATTTAGTAGTAAACTTAAGATTAACTAAATTTGTATAAGATCTTAGCTCAATAAAGAGATTAATCTTTTCGAATAGTAGTGAGGACTATTATTTCGAATAAAATAGTGGGAGTATCCAAATGCATAATTAAAGTCCTGATCTTAATTGGTTGTGATGGCATATAATCAATTGCTTACTTTTCTTACATTTATATTTTCTTCTTAGTATAAATTACTTTTGTTTAGTATAGCTAATACTAAGTTGTTAATGAACTGAATTCCTTAGACATAGGTTAGGTTTGAGAAGAATTCTCAAAGATAAATAAAAAAGTTGTATGTCTATTATAAGATTTTGTTATAATCCCTATTGAGGATTTAGTGAATTTTTTTAGGGATATGTCAAAATCATATAGAAGACAAAATGTAATGACATCTTGAATTGACAAATTTCTTATAAATTTCGATGAACATATGATATTTTGATGGAATTGTTCCATTCAATTTAGCCTATTAAAATCATAAAAACAGACATCAATTAAAGATGTTAGCTTAGATATAACAATAGTTGTCATTAAAGAAAATTGATTTCATGACTTTTCTTGACAATGCTTAGTATAATGATCATATATAATTTTAATTGGTGATGAAAGCATTTTGCAACTTTTTCATTGGGCATCCTTATTAGACAAGTAAGCATTTTAATGGTTTTTCATTATTGCATAAGATGAAACATGCATCATGTTAGTTATACGTAGAAGTTATAAAATGAAAATGTACATGTGCTGAAAATGTGAGTGAAAAACCAGAGTATACAACATGTGTCAATTTTTCAGACTTGATGATAAAAATGTTATGAGATGGTGTTAAAATGATTTTTGGATTTGAAAAATCTTAGAAAACATGTATAACTAGGTGTAGAAACTTTTTGAAGAAAACAAAAATGAGGGATCTATTTTTACTATGTATATATATACATATATATGTGAATATTTTGAGATTTATTAAAGATGAACAAGAATAAGATTAGAGTGAAGAATAGCTGTAAGATGATGTTCTGAGATGAGAATAAATGATTTAAAATGAAAGTTTGAGGAAGAAGTGAAGAAAATGCAGAAGATGAAAATGCAAAAAATGTGAAGATAATATGCGTGAGTGTGATTTTCTGTTTTTTAATGATTATGAAAAATGATAGATTTTGATTTGGTTTTAGTAAGTTGAGCTGAAATGAAATAGGAATGAATGAGAAATTGATAATAAGAGTAAGTGATGCGAGAAAAGAAATGATAAGTGATTGAATTATGAAATGTAAATGAGCATAAGATATGAAATTTGATAATATACCCAGGATTGTCTTGAACATGCATTGCACATATTTTATATACACAC
Source organism: Erythroxylum plowmanianum (assembly GCA_025531925.1). Classification (NCBI taxonomy): domain Eukaryota; kingdom Viridiplantae; phylum Streptophyta; class Magnoliopsida; order Malpighiales; family Erythroxylaceae; genus Erythroxylum; species Erythroxylum plowmanianum. The sequence goes on along the minus strand of JANVCQ010000005.1, from coordinate 42,930,526 downwards.
ATGTACATAAATGAATGCTTATAATTGTGCAAAGTTATTAATGTGTGTAATGTGTGTATTGCATAATCTTGATGTGCAGGATAAACATCCGTATTTAGACGTTACCAGATCATAGAAGCTAATGTTAATCTAGAGCGTATTGTGAGTAAACCTAGATGGTCTTACTTTATTGCTTGTTTGTTTACATAATGCATTAAATGATTATGAATGTGATTTGATTGTTGAATTCTGGATAATAAAAGTCCGATGATTGTGATATATGAATAAGATATTGAAGTGTTATTTATATGTGAATTTGATTGAAATAAGTGTGCATAAATTGATTATTAAATGCCGGGTCACGGTCCGATGATAAATGCGTTCTGAATGTGCATTTGCATATGAAATGAAAATATAAATTCTCAACTTTAATGTTGAATGCCGGACTAAGGTTCGATGATATGCGAATATGATTGAATGAGAATATGCAAATGTGACTAATGCATTCCATTTCATGAATGCATGAAAGATAAAGGCAGTTGTGACCAGAGTAGCCAACGTGAAAAGAGCTTTAAGCTCAGTTATGCGAATCAGAGTCTCAGGCTCAATGTTTAATGAGCCCGGTATCTACAACGGATACGGGACAGTTATCAATGAGCCCAATATCTACAGTGGATAAGGGACAGTTATAAGCACTCGGTCACAACAAAGTAATAAATGAAAGTGAGTCTCACGTGCATTGCATATGAAAATTGATATGTATGTTTCAAATGAACAAAAGGAACTGTGTGACTGCTTTGAAGGTGAATTGTGAAATAAGTGATTAAAATGATATGTGATGCAATGTGATTAGTAGATAAATGATGTGAATTATGTGTTATGTAACAGGGTGAGCTATCGAAGATGGTCACTCATTGAGTTCGCAAAACTCACCCAAAATTTGCAAATATTTTCAGGCTCAGAAGAGTACCCCGGTAGACAAACGGGAGTATACCTACTGCATTCAAGTAAGAGATTGAGGTTGGGATCAGTTGGCGTCTGCATTTATACTTTCTTATTTATGTATTCCGCAACTTTTGTAAAATGTGTATTTGAATATGCTTCTGCATGTAATAACTTTCCATATTGGAAAGGTTTATAAATGAGAATGAATTGGAGTGTAATGTTAACAAAAGTGATTTTTATGTTATGAAAGAAAAGATTGGGCCCGATTTTGATTACTAATTTCTACATGTGCTTATATTGTTTTTTAAAAAAAGAAAAAAATTGTACTGAGTTTTGAATGTTTGATGTTCTAGCATACCACCCTTGCGGGATTTGCACTCGGACATCACTCAGGATGTCGGGTACGTGTCTGGCGAGAGTGGGGTGCTACACAAACAGAAACTAGATTTAATTACGTAATCAGAACTTCTGGACGAATGAACCAAACATCAGTATGCTATTAAAGAGAGGTCTATAACTAACGATCATTCTTCCTCTTGTAGTGGTTGACAAGCACTAGCTAAATGCCTAGATCAGTAAACTAGTGTTAGAAACCCAAGTGGTGAAACTCGTGTCAGGAACAAGTAGAGACCTTCCCAAGGTTTAAGATACCGTTTTGTATTGGCCGGTACTGACTGATATGTATCATATCAGATCAAAATTGGTATAAAATAAAGGATTGATTGTATCGGGTTTAAATACCGGTCGATACTAGTCGGTTTCGAATGGTACTGGTCCGTATTCTAAATATCGATTGGTACCGAAAATTTTAAAAACTAAGGGAACTTTTTTGCGAAATTTTCAAAAAATTTTAAACTTTTCCTCCCACACCTCTTTTTTCAAAGTTTTATTTATTTATTTTATTTATTTTAATTTTTATAATTAATGTGAATTTTTATTTTTTGTTTTAAAATAAAAATAAATATTTTTATTACTAATAATAATTATAAATTAAATAAAACTTAAAATTACTTTTATTTAAATTTATTTTAATATTGTATATAATATTTATTAATAAAAATATTTTATTTTTAAAATAAATAATTTAGAAATTATTATTTATAAACTAATATTTATTATATATATTTTTAATTATTAAATAATTTTTTTGAAATTTATATATTTTAAAAAAATATTTTTAAAAGTAATCATATTTATTAATAATTATTAAATTAATTTTATAAATTAAATTAAAATTGTGATTGTTATTTATTATTATAATTTTTGGAGATAAAGTTAAAAATAAATATACTGTACATATGTATAATATGATAATAGACTATTTTGTAATTTTTAAAATAATTTAAGGATTATTTTATAAATTTAAAAATCATCCAAAATAATACTCGATATTAATTAATATCAGTGTACCATATCAGAACCTAATCTTATATTAAGTTCGGTGAATTTTCCCAGGTATCCTAATCCGAACCTAATCTTATATTAAGTTCGGTGAATTTTCCCAGGTATCCTAATCCGATACTCCCTCCTATCCAAAATAAGTGTCGTTTTAGAGAGATTTTAATTTTTCAAAATAAGTATCGTTCACGATTTTTCATGCATGTTTATAATTTTATTTTCAAAATTACCCTTTAATTTCTCTAACATCCTAATTATACAGATTATATTTTCAAGGTAATTCAACATGCAATTAATAAGGGTATATCAAATATTTCACTAGCTTTTTTAATAAGTATGTATTTCTCTAAAATAACACTTATTTTGGATAGAAATGAGTATTAAATTTAGTGGACTTTCCCGATTCCAAATTGGACAAAATGATATGTTTTACGCGAACTTCTATGCATTTCAATACACTCAAACATGAAATGATTAGGTTTGAAAATTCACACTCGGAGACAAGTCAACGAAACAGAAGATCTGTTTGATTAATTATACCTTTCATCTATCCAATTTCTCTCCGCAAATGAAAGCTTTATAAATTGTAGTAGAAACAAGCTAAATATAATAGAATATTTGCTAACAAATAATGCTTGATTTTACTGTGATATTAAAAAAAGAGTTAATTTTTTATTTGAAAGGTCTTAATTAATAGAATATTTGCTAACAAATAATTCTTGATTTTACTGTGATATTAAAAAAAGATTTAATTTTTTATTTGAAAGGTCTTAATTACACTAAGTTATAAATTTGATCTAAAACTTAAATTTATAAATAAAAATTCGAACTTGGTCTAATTTATTATCATCTCTAAAAATAATTTTTCATCATTTATTATTTTATCAAAGTAAAATAATTTAAAATCATAAAATTTTAAGAGATTATTTCTCAAAATTAACAAATTTAATTTGTTACCTCTTAATTTAAGAAGTATCCGTTACTGTATTATGCAATCACTCTTCATTTTCTTTTTTTAAATTCAAAGTTGAAAGTTAAAAAGGAAATATGCATTAGTACTAAAAATTGTATGATAGTTAAAATTTTCCTTTATAATTATACCGTAGAAATATATATATATATATATATATATATATATATAAGGAAAAGTGAAGAATGATAATCCATGACCTTAAAGTGCATGGAAATATGATTACGATTAGTAATAGGTCGGCTCTAATAATCTGATTACTTTTTTATAATGTTATTATAGTTAATTTGTATTAAAATAATATTATTCTAGTAGCTCAACTTAAAATTAGTCAATTTAAATTTCATTTATTATGGTTACACGTGGCAATAACTATTCTTTTTCCTCTTATTATATAATTTATTTGGTGAATATTTGAAAAATAACGATTGTGAGTTTTTTATTACTTCGCGTAATATCCCGCTAATTATGTCGTACGCGACTTTCTTTATAAGGCAAGACTTTTATATTCTTAGTTATAATGTGCTTTTTTTAAAATAATAATTTTATTTACTTATTTACTATTTAATCTGCATAACTTTTTTATTGTCGCATCTGTATGTAGGTTTACTGGAAACAACCTCTCTATTATATAGAGGTAAGGCAGTGTACTATCAAATTTTTTCAGACCCCGCATCATTGCGGGACTTCAAACTGAGTGTGATGATGACTATTATCAAATATTTTTATTTTTAATAAAATATCAAACTAAGACTATCTGCTTTTAAATTACGTATATACTTTTGGTCTGGACTAGAATCTAATTTCTTTGATCATTAAAGGGATAGAGATGGATTGTAAACTAATCACTTTATCACATTATTAAATAAATTTCATATATCGAATTAACTTTATTTTTTCAGAGTAAAAAGGATGACATAGAAGGAGGTTAACGTGTTTATCTAACGTCTTATACATTTTCATTTGATGGGAATAGCTCAGTTTAATGTGGGATGCCAAATTTTGGTCACATCCAATCTTTAGTTACTATCCTTTGGAGTCCACTTTTATATAGACTTTGGACCACATTCTACTGTTCAATAAACGGAGCGGATGGAGTAAAGAGATTCAATCACTGGGATGAAGCTGATGAAACTTTGGATCTGGGTCACTTATGATGGTTTAACTCGGATTAAATGCCCATATGTTGCGAGTGTTAATAGTCATGGGCGGAGTAATCTGGGCTCCAGTGGGGACGGTTGATCCAAGTGATTAAAATTTTTTGTAAAAAACACACAACTATTTTTTAAATTTAATTCATTGTAAAAATTTTCATATAATTTAATACTTTATAAAATTCTAATATTTTTGTGGACCAATACACTTTTATTAGTTTTTTTAATTATGATTTGCCAAAATTTACATGTCATATACTTTAATTTATGTGTATTTTTAACTGTAATATTTGTATTAAAATACAAACCATGCTCTAATATGTAGAATATTTAAAAAGAATCATAATATTTCAACACTGTTTAAATTTGACCTTAAATTGACATAATCTTTGACGAGATTATATTTTATTACGTGAGACTCACACTGTAAATAAATTATAATTAATGTAATTATCCTTAATTTCAAACTAATTCTAATAAATCCTAATTAACTTTAATTAATCATAATTGATCTATTTAACATTAATTAACTCTAATTTAAAATCATTCCTATATAACATTAATTAAGCCTAAATAACACTAATTTCAATTTTACTTTAATTTAACCTAATTAACTATAAATTCCTATATGAAGATCCTAACAACACGATCTGAAATCCCAAGAATGCGACCTCTCCCTTTACTTTAATTTAACCTAATTAACTACAAATTCCTACATGAAGATCCTAGCAACATGATCTTAAATCCCAACAATGTGGCCTCTCCCTAACAGATTTCATTTCACATAACTTCTTCTCATAGTCTCTTCACCATCTTTCTCCTTGGCGGACTTCTCCATTTCATGCGAATTCTCCTCATCATCCGTCTCCTTGGTGGATGGTGAACTTCTCCATTTCATGCGAATTCTTCTCGTCATCCTTCTCCTTGGTGTCCTATTGTATTGCAACACATAAAGCTTATTATTTTTCTCCTTTGAAAATCCTAAAGAAGTTAATATCCATCCTCCTTTTAGAAGATGGAGTGGAGAGATAAGTGATGTTATATTCTCTAGTAATGGAAGTGCAACAGTTGTGTACCGTGTCACAACATAAGGATATACTAGATAAGTTTTTTTTTTGATTATATATTAATTCTAACAGTTCCTCTTATTTATGCACATTTCTAACATTGCTCAAAAGTAAAGGTTTTGAGGTGTTACATGAATTTTGATCCAAACAAAGTCGAAGTTAGCCATGTGGAATTTGGTGGATTATGAAGTCAGTTTATGATATGAATTATTCCCCTAGGATGATATATCGTCTTACGTAGAGTCTGCTTGCACTTACATTGATACATACAGGGCAACCACATTTCTGACTGCACTTAACATTGATCCATACAGGGCAACCACATTTCTATAAATTTGAATGACAATGCGCCTAGTTAAGAATATAAGTTTAGATCCAGCTGCACACAATCTTAGTTAAGTCATGTTGATAACTTTCATATTATTAACTTTAAAAGTTTTTATGGTATTTCTCATAGAAATATTTTTAATCTAGTTTTGTATAGGGAAGACTTGCACATAAATTTTCTACCTTTTCTTAAGTTGTAAATACATGTTTATGTTTTTTAGAGACTAAAAATATGAAGGACATTGTAGGTTATGCATCTTTGAGTTGCTTTAATTTGATAAAGCATGTATATACATTGTTGTGGCTTTATTGCATAACTAAAACCAAAATTTGTTTCAATTTAGGTAAACCATGGGTCATCTGAGACAATCTTACCCATTAATGGCCACATCGAAGATCCAGTTATTGAGGTGGAGAAAACTGCTTTTTATAGATCGGGTGCCCATTTTAACCTCATATTGTACTTATATAATATTATGAGGAATAGATTATATAGATGATAAACATGTTGGATTCTCAGCGTGTATATTTTAAATATATTACATTTTGTTGGAAAATATATTGTGCTATTAGTTTATGTTCTTGTAGCCAATCATTTGGATGTATTTTGATGTATGCCATTATTATTTAAGTAATAAAAAACATTCTTTATCTTTGTATATTTGGTTAATTACATTTGATGTTTTAATATTGAAGATAAAATCTCTAGAATAATTACTATGTAATTGAAATTAGAGTATTGGGATTCGTACTGTTTCGGCCGGTACGATACCGGCCGAAGACTGGTACCTGGATCCCAACCTCGATACTGACTAAAAATATCAGGCAATATCGGGGTTTTCCGTTGGGCACCGGTCGGTACCCAGCATACCGAAAAATTAGGGGGCATTTTGCAACTTTTAAAAAGCCAGAGGAATAATTTGCAAATAAAAAAAATTAACCAAAAGAATCTACCCAGGCCCCCCCTCGACCCCGACTGCTACCACGCCTCTTCTCTCTAACTCTCACCCTCTCTCTCTCACTCTCACCGTCTTTGTCGCCGGCGCTTGGATCTTCTCACCACCACCGATGCTTGCTTGTTGTCTTTTCCGGTTCTCCTCCTCGCCTCATCGTGTAGATCTAGCCTCTGGAAGTCCGCACCTCTCCTCCTCATCGCACCACCGCAAGTCCGCACCACCGACCCTCTGACGCTCATGGGTGGACGGCTGGACCTAGACAATGGACAACCCCACCACCTGAAGCCCCAACCTGAATATCGAAGTGAAGATTCGAGTCACCCGACGGTTAAAATTTTTTTTGAGTATGTGTTGACTGTTGATACTTGATTTTGTTGGTTGATGAATTGATCTGATCTCTTTGTTTCCAAAAATTGCTGGTAAATGGAATTTTTTTGTGTGTTGTGGATTGGAAATGGATTGGATTTGCCATGTATTAGTGTTGATGAATATGTTGTCGGTGGGTGGAGGATTGGATTTGGAGGTTGAAGTTTGAACTGTTGAAGAAGTTGGTATTGGTGGTGTCACGATTTTGGACTTGGAATGAATTAATTAGTGAATATTGATTGTTTTGTTTTGGAATTATTTTGGAAATTCGAATGAGGATTGGTTTGAAAATTTTTGGAATGGAATTTTTGAATGTGTGGAATTGTTTTGGAATGGAATTTTCACGATTTTGGAATAAAATGTTTGAAGTTGATAATTTGATATTGTTGGATTGAAGTTGAAGAATACCGTGGGTAAGTAATTTATGTTATTTTGTTAAGAATTTGTTATATGAAAATTAGAATTAGAATTGAAAATGGAATTGTAAAATAGGGTTAGTATGTAATTAATTAATTATGTATTATGCAAAGATTGTTAAAACTT
>JANVCQ010000005.1:42872916-42906915 GCA_025531925.1 Erythroxylum plowmanianum | reverse complement strand
ATATGTTGAATGTTTTGAATTGTTAGCTTTTGACTTATATAGAATGAGTTATATTATATAAGATGGATATGCATATTATCATTGTGTACTGAAATTATATGTTATTTGTTTTTGTGTACAGATAAATGGAAGGAAGTTCAAATGTTCCTGATCAACTTACTTCAGGAAGATACGGTGATCCAGCTTAGGCTCACGCTGGTACGGTTTTCGGCCAAAAGAATCATATCATTTGCTTGTTTTGTAACAATATTTGAAAGGTGGAGGAATTACCCGATCGAAAAGGCATTTAGCTAGGGTTAAAGGAGATGTGGAAGCATGTAAAAAAGTAAGTCATTATGTGAAATGGCAGATAAAAATATTGCTTGATGAACATCAATTTGAGAAAGATAGAAAAGAAAGATTGAATTTTGAAATTGGTAGTGGAAGTTCGTTTTCTGGTTTCCATGGTGATTATGGAAATGTTGAAGGTGGAAGTGGTACTGGTAGTGTTCCATCTCAGGATCATGAAGAATATGATGCGAGGAAGAGAAGAAGGTTGGTGACTAGTTTCTTTGCATCACGAACAACTCCTGGAGCCCAACCTTCAATTTGTAATGCAATGCAATTAAGAGATGCGACTCACAATGTCGATATGGCAATAGCTAGATGGTGGTATGATACAGGTTCGTCATTCAATGCTTCTCAGTCTTATTATTATCAACCTATGACAAATGCAATAGCCTCTTATGGTCCAGGATACAAAGGGCCATCGATTGATGACTTAAGAGGTAAAATTTTGAATTGTGTTGTTTCTTAAATTAGAACTTATTTGGCTGAAAGAAGAGTGAGTTGGGGTACTTATGGATGTTTAATTATGTGTGATGGTTGGATAAATAGAAGACAAGAACCTACTATAAATTTTTTGGTTTATTCTTCAAATGGCTCTATGTTTTTTAAATATATTGATGCATCTGGCCTTATTAGAAATGCTGAGACTTTGTTTGGGATATTTAATGAAGTTGTGAATAAAGTAAGGCCAGAAAACATTGTTCAGTTTATTACTGACAATGATTCCGCTTATAAAGCGACAGGGAAAAGGTTGTAGAATACCTATAATTCATTTTTTTGGACTCCTTGTGTTGCACATTGCATTGACTTAATGCTGGAGAATATAGGAGATCTTAGGTATTTTCCTGTTATTGATAAGACTATGCAGAAGGCTAAAAAGGTGACAAAATTCATTTATAATCGTGCAAGTTTTTTGAATTTGATGAGAAGGGAATTTACCAATGGTAAGAATTTGTGTCGCCTTGCTGTGACAAGATTTGTAACAAATTTCTTATCACTTCAGTCTTTTGTTTCGAAGAAGAAAGAGTTAAGGCAAATGTTTACAAGTGATAAGTGGGTTGCATCTCAGCATGCTAGGTCTAATGCTAGAATGGAGGATTGTAGTATTATACTAGAAGATAGAGAATTTTGGTCGCAATGTCAATTTGTTATCTAAGTTTGTGAGCCTTTGATGAGAGTGCTTCGGTTGGTCGATAGTGAAGAAAAGTCAACAATGGGTTATATTTTTTATGCTATGGAGAGAGCGACAGAAGCAATCAAGGCCAATCTGAAAAATAGGGCTTCTTTATACATACCATATCCTCAATCATTAATGAGAGAAGGGAAAGACAACTTTCTTCTCCATTGTTTGTAGCTGGGGCATTTTTTAATCCTAGTGTGTATTTTAGACTGGATCTTGCAAAGCAAGCTGAAGTTAATAGAGGAATGCTTTTCACAATTACAACAATTGTTCCTCATGACGCAATGCAAGATCTTTTAAGCTCACAAATGGAGCTTTATAAGTTATCTTATGGAGATTTTGGAATGTCGATTGCTATTCGACAAAGAGGAAAACTTTCTCCAGGTATTACTTATCTCCTATTTCTTATTTGTTGAAAATTAATTATCATTTTATTTTGTTTATAACACTACTTTTATTATCTTATAACTTGCAATTTCTTAGTGGGATCAATCCAGAAATAGTATTCCAGAATTGAAAAGGTTTGCGATTCGGATTTTAAGTCAATGTGTGAGTGCAACTGGGTATGGATGAAACTGGAGCACATTTGAATTTATCCACTCAAAGAAAAGGAATAGATTGAAGTATAAGAGGTTGAATGACTTGATTTATGTTCCTTACAATTTAAAGCTCCGGGAAAGGTATGTTATTTTCATTATTATCATTATTAATTTCGATATAATTTCTTATATTTTCTAATAATTAAATTTAATTGTTTACTAGGAGTCTTAATAGCACAATTAGTTCAAATGATCCAATTGCCATTGATAATATTGATGTTTTGGCAGATTGGGTTTCTGAAGAACTCAACATGGTTGATGTAAATAATTTGGATTTGGAAGATAATCTTAGATGGGAAAGCATTGACATGTCATTTGGTGCATTAAATTTGAATGATAATAATGATGAAACTCCTCTCAATGATGAGGATTTTATATCAAATGATCACTGGGGTCAATACAGTTCTAGCGGGTTTCCTTCCATTGACAATTGAATTCCAAGTTTTTGTTTTTCCTCTCTTTTTAATTTTACTTATATTTGATGTTTATGTTAAATTCTATATGTATAATGTAACTGTAATGTTTTGGTTTCAGGTTTAGCTGTTACTTGATTGTTTCTTCATCATCAACTCTATTTGTAAATTGTTTAACGATATTTATTGTTCTGTTTATTGGATGTTTTGAATCTTTTGATGTAATATTATTTATTAAAATGATGAAATTGTATTATTGTAATATTTTTAATACTTTGTATTATTTTTAATTTTATAATTGTATGATGATGATTGTCTTTGTTTTTATTAATTGTGGTTATTATTTATATGTGAAATATTTAAAAATTATTTTTATTTCATATTAATTGTCACTATATTTATTATTAAGATTTTTGAAAACATGATTGATGTAAACAGTAAACTAGTAAAGTATACAGTACAACTGTACAATATACTAACGGACTATTTTGTAAGCTTTAAAAATTTTAGGGACTATTTTATAAATTTAAAAAATTACCCGAAACAGTACTCAGTACTGATCGGTACCGGTACAGTTCCGTTCTAGAACTCAATCTAGTACCAAGCCCGGTACAGTATTCATAACTTTGGCTGGAAGGAACAGTAGTCGTAGGATGACCAAAAATGTAGAAGAATTAAAGGTGTCAAAAGGAGTTCTTGAGACACCTTATTTGACATCAAAACATTTCTAGCTAGAATATAAGCTAACAATGCAATGTCCTAAATTTAATGATCATAATGATGCAGCAATAACAACTACAAGCCCATGACTAGTTTTAATCTCATAATAAGAGAGATCAAATATACAATTGTCAATGGCATATTCAAGGGTTTGTCCTTAGATTTTAATAGGATGAAACCCAAAGAGGCCATTGATTTTCTTAATGAGGTCGAGGTGTGAAGCAAGAGGTTACATCATTCTGATATCCAACTGGTGGGTTTGGTGGAGATTTCTTTGCAAGGAGTGGCCAAGGGTTGGTATCAAGACCACATCTTTCCATACTTGGATGTAATAACCTAGTCACAGTTCATAGAGAGCTTTATGGAATATTTCCTCTCCTTTATGGATCGAGAGGCATTTATATTAGATTTCTTGAATCTACACTAAGGAAATAAGATGGTGGATGAATATTACACTAACTTCTTTCGATTTAGTCAATATATCCCAAAGATTGTTTTAGATGAGATGATAAAGAATAACCAATATGTAAAGAATAAATGTACTCAATGTATGACTATGAGTTATCGGGAGAAGTTCTCAACTTTAGTGGATATGCCTAAGTAGATGGAAAGGATCCTCATGGAGCATAGTTCTTTATATATTGGAGAGCAAATTGGGAGGCATTCAACATGACCCTCTAGTTATCAGCAATAGTCACATTAACATTTAAACTTTTCACCAAGGTACAGTTAGAGAGGGAGAACTTGACAAAGGGTTGTTTGAGCATATAGAAAGGCAAGATTTCCCTATAGACATCTGGGGGGATTCAAGTTCATGCTTGGAGTAGGTGGTAGAAGTAGCAAATAGAGCTATAGACACAACAATTTAGGTTTGGCATCCTCCATTTGCCATCAGTGTGGAAGGGCACACCAAGGCTTATGCTACATACCATGAAAGGTTGCTATAGATATGGCCAGTATGGGCATCTAATCCGGGATTAACCAAACATGGGATATCAGTAGAACTTTTCTAATATGGCATGACCTCTATTTTAACAAACACAAGGGGGATTATAATTTGGTGCCTAGCAGGGGTGAGGTTTTGTAGGGAGGCATTTAAGAGGTAAATCTGGAGGCTACAGTCAGTAACAATCCTCTAGCTCTCAACATGAAAGTTGTAGTCAAGACAATCACCCTCACCCCCTAAGAGACACAAACTTTGAATGCGATGGTATTTGGTATTCTTCTCATCTTTGAATTAGAAGCTAGAGTTTTGATAGATTTGGGAGTAACCTATTCTTTTATGTCGCCCAACTTTGCTACGAGACTATAAGCAATGCTAGATAGGATAGAAGAATCCTTTTCCATATCTACACCTCTTAGTGATGCCATAGAGGTGGATCTGATCTACTACTCTTGTTCCATGGAGATTGATGGTAAGATATTGGTAGCAAATCTTATAAAGCTGCTGATTATAGATTTTAATATAATATTAGGGATGGATTGACTGTTTAGTCATTACCCACTCTGGATTATAGAGAGAAGAAAGTTATGATTCAAACTTTTACTTTTGAGAGAGATTAGAGGACCATCCCATCTAATAAAATTTCAATGTTAATGGCCATTAAGATGCTTAGATAGGGGTGTCAATGGTCTTAGCCTCGACCAGGGATACCTCAGTAGAAATTAATAGCCTCCAAAGTGTTCCAGTAGTTTGAAAGTTTCTAGATGTATTTCCTAAAGGGTTACTAAGGCTACCTCCAGAGAGAGTTTCACATTGATCTAGTACCTGGTTCAACTTCAATTTCTATAGCTCCAGATAAAATGGTACCCATTAAGTTAAAGGAATTAGAAGAACAATTGTGGGATTTATTGGATAAGGATTTCATTAGGCTTAGCACATCACCATAGGGGGTGCTCAGTTGAATAAGGTGGCCATCACCAATAAGTATCCATTACTTTGAGTCAATGATCTATTCAATCAACTTTATGAATATGACCTTCAAGACTCAATACAACTATTATGAATTCCTAGTAATGTCATTTAGCCTTACTAATGCTCTAGCAACTTTTATAGATCTAATGAATAGAGTGTTCAAACTGTTCTTAGATTGGTTCGTGACTGTCTTTATCAATAGCATTTTTCGTGTTTTTATAATCAAATAAAGAGCATGTCCATTATTTGAGAGTGGTTTTACAGACTCTCTGAGAACATTAGTTGTATGCTAAGTTTTAAAAGTGTCAATTTTGACTCAAGAGTGTCACATTCTTAAGACATGTGGTATTTTAGAAGGGGATACAAGTGGACCCAAAGAAGGTGGAAACTATAACAAACTAGGGAAAACCAATAACAATGATAGAAGTGCAAAAATTTTTGGACTGATAAGCTATTATCGAAGATCTCTCTACAACTTTTCCAAGATAACATCTCCATTAACAAGTCTGATGTAAAATAGCCTAGTTCGTTTAGCCTGAAGCCTTTGAGGAGAGCTTTCAAAAATTAAAAAAGTGTTTAACTATATCTCCAGTCCTAGCGTTACCAATTGAAGGTGGAGGATTTCAATTGTACTGTGATGCTACAAGAGTTGGCCGAGGTTGCAAGTTAATGCAGAATGATAGGGTGATTACTTATAGTAGAGGGCAATTGAAAAAACATGATCAAAGTTATCCTACTCATGATTTAGAGATGGTAGCAGTGATCTTTTCCTTAAAGATTTGGAGACATTATCTATATGGTTAGATGTGTGAAATTTACTTGGTTCATAGGAGTTGAAAATATATTTTAGTAATATGAGGTAAAGAAGGTGGATGGAACTACTAAAAGATTATGACTACTCGATTTAGTATCATCCTGGAAAGGTAAATGTAATAACAGATACACAAAGTAGGAAGTATTCCAGTAGTTTGACATATATTATAGTATAGAGGACAGCTTTGATCAAAGAGTTACATAATTTGATGGATCAAGGCATACAATTTCAAATTTCATATTCAAAGGTACTACTGGCAAGCATCAGAGTACGGTCGGTATTGTTGGATAGGATTAGGTCACTTAACATCAAGATCTTAAGCTTCAAAAGCTTATTTATGAAGTATAAGAAGGATGTAAATATTCTAAGATTGATAAGGAAGGTATAATAAAGATGAATAAGAGATTGTGTGTTCCAGATGTAGAGAATATGAAGGAGGAGATTTTAGAAGAAGTGCACTATGCAGCATACAATGTACATCTTGGTTCCATTAAGATCTATCATAACATTAGAGACAAGTATTAGTGGGTTTTTATTAAAAAGGATGTGGCTAAATATGTCTCTAAGTGCTTAAGCTATTACCATTACCAATTCCTGAATGGAAATAGGAAAAGATCACATTGGATTTTGTCATTAGTCTACCTTATACAAGGACTTGATATGATTCGATTTGGGAGATCGTAGATAGGTTAACAAGGTTAGCCCACTTCTTACCAGTGAAAACCACCTACTCAATGTCTAAGCTCATGTAAGTGTATATCGAGTAGATAATATGTTCGTAAGGGGTGCCTATATCAATAATATCTGACCAAAGATACAATTAGCATCTTGATTCTATAGGATATTACAAAAAGCATTATGCACCAGACTGGATTTTAGTATAACATTCCATCCTCAAATTGATGAGAAATTTAGGAGTATGATTTAAACCTTAGAAGACATACTGAGGATGTATATGAAGGACTTTGGTGGTAGTTAGGATTTGCACTTGCCTTTGACTGAATTTGCTTACAATAATGGCTATTATAATAGCATTGGGATGGCTCCTTATAAGACATTGTACGGATAAAAATGTAGATCACTAATATGCTAGGAGGAAGTAGGCAAGAGGTAGTTAGAGGGCCCAGAACTAATCAAGTTCACATTAAAGAAGATTCCATTAATCAAGCAAGGACTAGAGACACAATTTAGTAGGCAAAAGAGTTATAAGAACTCGAAGCATAAAGATGTGGAATTTCAAGTCGGTGACCTTATATTTCTAAATATATCTCCGATGAAGGGTGTGATGAGGTTTGTAAAGAAATGGAAACTCTCTCTAAGATATATTAGACCTTACAAGATAATATAGAAAATCGAAAATGTGGCATATCGATTGGCGTTAACTCCAAATATACTGTAAGTCATCCTAGTATTCCATATTTTTATGCTTAGCAAGTACATTTCTTATCCTTCTCATGTACTCCAATCATAGAATGTAGAGGTAAACAAGAATCTAACTTATAAAGAGGAGGTAGTAGCTATTTTGGATTCTTAAGTGCACCAATTATAGTCAAAGTAGATTCCTATAATTAAGATGATGTAAAGGAATGACAATGCTGAGGAGATCATTTAGGAAACAGAATAAGAGATGCGAAAGTTATATTTATACTTATTTCCTCAATAAAGCATAATAGTAAAATTTGAGGACAAAATTTTTTGTAACGAGGGGAGGTTGTAATTCCCCCTTGTGTGTGTGTGTGTGTGTGTGTATACCTCACCTCCACCCTCATCTTTCCTATTTTTCATTTTCACCCTCCCAAGATTACTATTCATGAAACCATCCTCTTCCTTTACTCTTCAACACTGACGACTCTACAAGCCAACCATACACACCAATCAACTCCTTTATTTGAGCCCATCACAACCATACCATTTTTACCTCATAGCAATGCCAAAATCATCACAACAGTCGAGAATAAAAATTAGAAAAAAAAAGTCAAATATTTAATTTGTCACCTCTAATAAGTGTTGCTAACCACCACCAACATCATTAGACTCCCCTTAATGTTAAGAGCAAAAGTCCTATAATCTAGTCATCGATCAGTGCCTCTATTATCGTCGATTGACAAAAATAGAGCTCATGGCTTTGGAATAATATTTCTTTGATTCTTGGTTGAGAATCTAAGTTTTTTGCAATTATAAAAGTTGTTTTACTCATCAATACCTTTCATTTGGTATAAAAATTATTTAATTATGAGACTAAAAATTTTTCGATCATTGGAGGAATATTCTAGTCAACGAAGATACTGTTGCAGCGACCTTCCAACAAATTGAATTCAAAAATTCTATAAATTATGTTGATCATTTTCCCCAAAGAACTATATCAAAATTCTTAATAGTTTACGAATTAAAAATCATGAAAAGTTTCGGTAGGAATATGATCGAGGGTTGAATTGTATAATTGAAGCATCCTAACAAACCTAATGAGTCATTAGTTGTTAATTGAGCCCAATGACTTGTAAATTTCACCGATTAGGATATTTCATATCCTATTTTATAGGTATATCAAGATTGGGACCCACATGGCAAGGTTTGGAATAACAAATACATTATTTAAGTCCATACCTATCTATAAATATCGAATCCATGGTATGGTGCCTGTTGTGATTTTCTCCTCCAACTTCTATTTTTCAACCTCTTTAAGTTAGAATTAGCTCATGAAGTTCATCTTCTTATCTTCCAAATGGCTCCAAAATCTCCTCAATTTGATAATTATGGAGAAAGTTGCTCTAATTCTTGCATATATCTTTCAAATTCTTACAAGACATGAGATATACAAATTATAACAATTGGACATATCTGAAATCCCAAGGACTTAGAATGAACAAAACCGTAGGCCTTAATTTTGTTACTATATTTCATATCAATGAATATAATACCTAAAATACCTTTTGAATAAATACATTAGATTTCTTATTTTCGTTATACATTCATTTCAAAATCGATAACTATAATAAGGTTTGTTATGAAGTAGAGTTGAAAGTCACAAAGGGTTTATTAGTACAAAAATTAGAAACCAAAAAAGACTAAAAGTCTAGCAAAACCTCGTATTAATTTTCTTACAAAATGATGGACTAAATACCTCACAGAATAACACTTATTATCTTACAAAAGGGTAGACTAAATGAAACATATAATGATAGACTAAGCATCATCATAAATCCATAAACTATTTTTCATATATTATGATAAAACAAACCTCGTGCAAATGATAAGTCTAATGTCATCTGAAACCATATATGATATCATAAACGAAGGCAATAAACTTATAACGCAATAAACTAGTGAGTTCCCAAAACATTCCTAAAAGAAAATGAATATAAAAATATGATAACAAAATAACAAGCCTATAAAAGAGAACTAGATGAGTTGCAAAATCAAATAATCAAAAGGAATGGGTTACAAAGTTTAATATGTTATTTCTAGCAAATATAAAGATAAAAAAAGTTATAACGATAATATAATTAGAGTAAAGAATTTCATTTTATAGGGTTCTTAATTACCCAACAAATTATAACTTTCGTATGCAAGCTTATACAAAATTAACACAAAATTAGAAGGCATATGACATTAAACGATAGGTGGAGAGAGCTTCTTCTTCACTCCTCGCATCACTATCAACTTTGTCTAAGGTTGATTTCTCATCCTTCCATAGGCTTATCATCCTTTTATGAAGGATTCCTCAAATTTTGTCATAATTCCAGGCCTCATATGTCTTCCTCATATAGCAACGTTCAAAAGATTTTAAGGTCTTTTATACATTTCTTCCTCTATGTCTTATTT
Source organism: Erythroxylum plowmanianum (assembly GCA_025531925.1). Lineage (NCBI taxonomy): Eukaryota > Viridiplantae > Streptophyta > Magnoliopsida > Malpighiales > Erythroxylaceae > Erythroxylum > Erythroxylum plowmanianum. The sequence continues at coordinate 42,897,125 of JANVCQ010000005.1, read as the reverse complement.
TTCTAATGGAATAAATTTCACCTAATTTGATTAAGTATTCCAAGATTTATTCCCAAAACACTCCAGAATGTTCGAAAATAGGGACAACAGCCAGAACTCAGCTTCAACCCAAAATTCAAAACTCTTAAAGGCAGAATAAGATTTTGGTTCCTTCATAAAATTTTTAGAACTATGCCTATAGTTTAATATCCAATTGGTATTATCCAATTTAGAGGTCCACAGACTAAGATATGGCCAAATTATAGAAGTTTATTCAATGGAACCTATCCATCCAGCGAGGTAGCCATTCCAAATTAACTAACTTTGGCCTTATCAAGCAAAAGCAACACAAAAATAACCAACATCTCATAATCAAATAGGGTACTTCCTTTACCAATTCCCCTCACATCATGTTTGTAATCCAAGCAAACATATCAAAATTCCTATACCTCCTGAAGAAGTGATAACTTTTACTTCACTCCACTTGCTTATCTTTGCCTTTGCCTTTGGTCTTTTCGTCCTCTACACATAACACATTCATTCAAAACTCATCTTCAAAAAGTACATATACATAACAAAATCCTAGATGAAGAGAATACCTTGGTGTCTACCAAAGATTAGCTTGATTCCTTATATGAAAAATGGTGTGAGGAAGAAGATGAAGTGGAGAGGAAATAGGAGAGGAAAATTTTGGAATTCTCAACCCTAAACGTCATCCCTCTCTCCTCTCCTTACGCACATTCATACACTTCCAAGACTCACACACATGCTTACTTACTATTGGACACACATGGTTTATTATATTGGTCACATATGCCTCAATCCTATTGGTCCATTTGTTAACTTTAGGACCCATTGGTCCTTCTTCTCTCTTTAATTCCCACATTGGCATATAATCTCATCAATTAATTTCAATCTCATCCATGTTTCACATCTAAGTATGTATAGCCATGCCAAAATGTACAAATTAAACTTTTACCCATGTATTTTACATTAAGTATCAGTATGTCCCTTACTATACTTAGATCCACTTAATTTGTTATGTTCACTTCTTATTACACCCTAGACATGCTATAATACTTCTAGGGTATATGTTGGGGCCTTATAGTATACACAGATCATACGATTCTGAAGTATTCATACAGAAGGAGTTAAATTTAAGGCAATGACATTGGCTAGAATTGTTTAAATACTATGATTATATAGTTGACTATCACCCAAGAAAAGCTAATAAGGTAGCAAATGCTTTGAGTAGGAATTCCATTTCAGCATTGTCATTACAGCATAGTAAATGGAGATTTGCACCAGATGGAGCTTTGATAGCTCAGTTAAAAGCGAGTCCTGACTTAAGACAAATGTTGGTACATAGCACAAAAAGATGATGTCAAGTTGTAACAAATTGTACAAGCGGTGCAAGAAGGGAAACGAACTAATTTTGTAGTGAAAGATTATGGAAGTTTGTACTTTAAGAGTAGAATATATGTATCAGAAGTAAAGGACTTGAAGAAGAAGTTATTATATGAAGCCCATAATACTGTGTTCACCATGCATCCTGGGGATAACAAAATGTTCCAAGACTTGAAGCAACGTTATTGGTCGCCACGAATGAAGCGTGATGTTGTGGACTATCTGTCTAAGTGCTTGACTTGTCAACAGGTGAAAGCTAAACATCAAGTCTCATCTAGCCATAGTGAAAATAGGATAATATCACCATAGACTTTGTTACAGGTCTCACATAGAGAAAACATGAGGTGGTATAAGTCATAATTGACAGGCTCACCAAATCAACTCGCTTTATACCGATCTGATCTAACTATTCTATGGATCGATTAGTTGAGTTGTATGTGAATGAGATTATTCAGCTACATGGAGTGTCATTGTCAATTTTTTCTGACTGAGACCCATAATTTACATCAAGATTTTGGAAAAGTTTGCAAGCAACTTTGTGTACTCAACTGAGCTTCAACACAACCTTTCACCCACAAATAGATGGGCAATCTGAGAGAATTATACAGGTGTTGGAAGACATGCTTTTATGGAATTTCCAGGTAATTGGGATGGATACATTCCTTTGATGGAATTTGCCTATAATAATGGTTATCAGTCCAGTATAGGCATGGAATCTTATGAAACATTATATGGTAGAAAATGTAGAACCTTAGTTTATTGGACATAAATGACTGAGAACAAGATGATTGGGCCTAACATAATAAAAGACATAGAAAAGAAAGTGAGGGTTATTTAGCAAAGATTAACGACAACAAGTGATAGACAAAAATCATATGTTGATTTGAAGAGGAAAGATATTGAATATACTTTAGGTGACAAAGTTTTCTTAAAAGTTTCGCCATGGAGAAAGGTGTTAAGATTTAGGAAAAAAGGAAAACTTAGTCCAAGATTTATTGGTCCATATGAAATCCTTGAAATGATTAGACCAGTGGCATACAGGTTGGCTCTTCCTATGGAACTATCCAAGTTCCATGATGTGTTCCATGTCTCAATGCTATGGAGGTACCAATCGGATGATTCACATGTGTTATAGGTACAAAAAATAAAGATCTAACCAGACTTCTCATATCATGAAGAGCCAAAGGAAATCCTATTTAGAGAAGTGAGATAGTTAAGGAATAAGAAAATTCCTCTTGTACAAGTGCTCTGGTAACATCATGGCATTGAAGAGGCAACATGGGAACTCAAGTTGACAATGATAATTCAATACCCGCAGCTATTCAATATAGGTATGAATTTCAAGGACAAAATTCTTTTTAAGGGAGAGAGATGTAAGGCCCCAACATATACCCTAAAAGTATTATAGCATGTCTAAGATATATTAAGAAGTGAACATAATGAATCAAGTGCATCTAAGTATAGTAAGAGACATAATGGTACTTAATGTAAAAGACATGGGTAAATGGGTAAATGGGTAATTTGTTTGTTTCAACATAGACATACATACTTAGACATGAAATATGGATAGGAATGAATTTAGTAGATAAAATTATAGGCCAATGTGGGAATTAAAGGAAGAAGAAGGACCAATATGTAATTTTCTAAAGTTAACACATGGACCAATTGGATTAAGGTATGTGTGACCAATAATAAGAAATCATGTGTGGCCAATAGGAATTAAGTATGTGTGTGAGTCTTGAAAGAGCATAAATAGGCATATAAAGAGGGGAGATGGACAGCACTTTGAGGGTTTTAACTTCAAGTTTTTTGCCTCTCCATTTCACCTTCTTCGTCCCATCATTTTCATGTAAGAAATCAAGTTGATCTTAAATGGAAATCAAAGAAAAAGTAAGGGATTTTCTCTTCTCCTTTACCTTTTCATTCTTTGCTTATGAAGAACTAAAATTATAAGGTTTGATATGGGATTGAGATGTGTATTTGTGGTGCTTCTAGTTGGTGAGTTAAGCAAAGCCAGAGAGGAAGTGAAGGAAAGGCATTAGAAGAACTACTTTGCCAATTTTAAAGTTTAGGACTACACTTAGTCTAATTTCTATTTGTGTGTATGTTTGAATAGATAAAAAGATTCATTTGGATGTGGAATGGTTTCTGGAATGATGCTTTGGTGTTATTTTGGTGTTACCTTGCATAGAATTGGATGAATATGACAAGAGAGTATCGTGTAATGGAATTCTATCTAGGGTTTGTTGAACCAGTCACATTGTTTAGGTTCATAACTCAGACTAAAGACTTATAAATTAGGTGATTTAAGTTTCATATGAAAACTAAGACATAGAACTAGAAATCTCTAGAAGAGACTCTGACTTAATTTTGGCTCTATGACATTGGAAATTGAGATCGAAAATGGTGACCTGATGTTGTCCCTGTTTTGAAGCATCTTGTGATGTTTGGTATATTTATCATGATTTAAAAGTCCAAATGGCTTTATTGTTAGTGCTTTGGAAAATAAAGACATATGAGAATAAATGTATAGAAGACCTCAAAACCTAATTTGAATTTTTTTTATATTAAAATTTCGAAACAAATGGAGGTATGAATTATAGGCAGGGGACACGACAAGAAGGAAATTGCACTATTTTACGTTTATTTTCATTTTAAATTTTTAATGAATCATATATAAAGCTTTTTGAATCTGCATGAAACTTTTAAAACACTTAGAAATAAATGAAATAGGACCTACCTTATGTGAATTGGATGATTTGAAATTAGAATTTAAGATTGAGCATAATGCATACTAAAGTAAATTTATATGTACATAAATGATTTGTACGCATATTTAACCTTCATATGTGTATGGTATGATTATACAATTTTGATTTTGATACCCTTCTAATGGTGGTAAGTTATAACTTGCATATATGAATGCAAATACACATTTTATGACTTGAAATGTATATCATATGATTTGTTAGTATATGAATTCTGAAATTGGCAAATGGTTAAAGGAAATATTATAGTGCTTGTGCTATTATCTTTGTGGTGAATAGATAGGTATGCCTATAGGGTTACAATGCTGCTACTACAATTTGACACCAATGGTGTCTTCATTTCAAAACTATAATGTCTCCACAGTTTGATGCCTTTAGGTATCCGCAGTTTGATAGTTTCGAGTATCCACAATTTTGATATCTTTATATATCTACAGTTCTTGTTTTCCACACCCACAGGAATGTGCACGCCTAATACAGAAAGTAAAGTAAATAATTATAAATAAGAAATACAACATGACAACTTAAATAATTGGTATTGATAAGCATTTGCATTTTTACTAATAATTTGTATGAATGAGCGTTGAATATCAATGTTTGGTTTATGAATGTGAATTTATGATATGTGTGTGTGTGTGTGTGTGTATGTGTGTGTGTGCGCACGCGTGCGCGCGTGTATGTGTGTGTGATATTTCTAAATGTGTGTGCTTAGCAAATGACTGCTGCGAGTGCTCATCCAAACTAAGTGTTTTCCCACTAAACTTTCAAGCTTAACACAAGTGTTAATCCTTGTAGGTTCAGGTCATAGGAGTGAGTTACAGGGAACATCTGTAGGGACCAAGGCCAACAACTAGGAGTAGAAGTACCTTTGGAATGTGTTTTGGTTTAAGATGATTGTACATGTAAAAGAGTAAAGAAATTTGTATGTTTTATTTTTGAATTATCATGTAAATATAAAGTTGTAATACTACTTTTATATGATAATGTTAAGTGATGTGAAATTTTGTAATGTGTATATCTATAGCAATGAATAGAAATTTAAGTCATGAATGTATGTACAGGAAATTGGTTTCTGTGTATATGGGTGGTTATAGATTCCGCATAAGGGGTGTTACATTTTGTGATATCAAAGCTCGGTTTAGGTGGTTCTGACCAATAAGAGTCTAGTAATGTATGATATAGTTTGGTGTTGTGTTGGCCTAATAAAGATGTCCCTATTTTCTTATAGCAAGTATAGATGGAAAGATCTCGTGAAGCTAATGAGGAGTCAGTTGATAATGTGGTAGGGAGAGATCAATCAGTTCTGGGTCCTCCTGAGCCTCTAAAGGGTGAAGTACTAGTACCATCAGTACCTGAGGAGATGTTTCTAAAGCTCTCCCATGATATGCTGAGATTGATGGACAGAATGATAGCGCCTAAAGCTCCCATAGAAGTTTTGAGAACGCATAGGGTAGAAGAATTTGTGGGTGTGACTTTAAAAGAATCAGATAAAGTAGAATATTAGTTAAAGCAGACATAAAGGGTTCTGGATGAGATCAGGTGTCCACCCGAAGAAATAGTTATCTGTGCTGTCTCTTTCTTACAAAGGCCAGCCTATGATTGGTGGAAATTAGTCCTACTACATCCTCAACTGGCTAACCCTCTAACTTGGGAGTTCTTTACCCAAGAGTTTAAGAAGAAACATGTTATAAAAGCTCATAAAGCAACTCAATGGAAGCAGTTTTTGAATTAGCGACATAGAAACCTATTTGTGGCTAAGTATGAAAAGGAGTTCAGTTGGCTCAACAGGTATGCACTAGAGCCTATTCTGATAGAGGCTTCCAATGCAGACAATTTGAGGATGGATTGAATGATTCCATCAATGACTATTTAGTGGCAGTAACTTCTCTACAACAAGTGAGCTATAATCAGTTGGTTGAAGCAGCTATCATAGTATAGAAGCAAGATACAACCAAAAGAGAAAGGGCCCAAAGGAGAAGTTTCTCTAAAGGTGGCTCATCTTTGAGTAAGAGAACCTAAGACTCACAGAGTGCATCCTTAGCAAAATCAATTTATAGCCCAACCACTAAGGGAAGACATCAGGGACAGTTTGCAACATCTAATACTGGTAAAGGCTCTTCAACTAAACAAAGAAATGGACTGCTAGAGTGCCCATACTATACCAAGAGACATTGGTCATGTGCAGGTGGTTAAATGGGGCTTGTTTTAAATGTGGGGGTATAAATCACCCGATAATTGTCCCCAAGGCTCGGGACAGATTAGAGTATCTCAAGGGAGCAGAGAAGTATCCAATGCACCTATTATGTCTAAAGGATGAGGTAGAGGCAAAGGTGCACCAATCCCCATAACTTGTATTTGCCTTGCTCTGGAACAAAAATCGCTTAAAGTCAAAAGCAATCACCTAGTACTCAAAAGCAATACACTTTTGATATGTCCAAAATAGAAATAATTTTTTACTTCTTATTATAGGAGAATTCATTATTTTTCTATAAAATTCATGATTGTGATAAATGAAGAGATTAATGGGAGGGATTACTATAGCTACCATAATACATAGACACTCGCTACGAAATCATGCTAGGATTTAATTAAGAAATTCAATATCAAGCCAACAAGGTAATTCTAGTGTTTGCTTAAGCTAATTAGACCATATTAATAGATGAAGATCCATTTCCACTAGTTTTGATTGTCCATTACAAGCTTAATACAAAAATTGACATTTGGAGACAATGAATCTTCTAAACCTCAACCACTTGGAACCTAACTAGCTCTCATCCTAAATGGTAATTTATAGGATTTATAGTGTCAAAGTGTATAATAATGAAGTAATTCATTATTGACTTATCTTAGCATTGTATCGGCTTTAGTGGTTAACTTGTTGGCAATTGATGTCCATTCCAATATCCCATCTTCACACCATTTCAAGTCTTGGTTTTATGTCCAAACTTCCCAACATCATCCATTCTCTAATTTTGTTTACACTGTTAAACTTAAACTGAACAATGATGGTAGGGGACTTCTTATGCTTTCTAACATTCCTCTATTTTTATATTAGATAAACTAAGGAATAAAGTGTAAATGTGAAGATCTACGAATATCCCTTGAATTGGAATAGAATTATTTGCCTAAGAATTAGATTATTCTAATTTAATAATTAACAAAATATATTGCATTTGAATTAAACTATTCTTTATAAACCTGTTGAATAATGACAATTAAAGAACAAGTGAGAGACAATTTTATATTCCAAATTACATAGAAAACATTTCAAGTTACTGCTTCCCTTAATCCTATCAATTGTTTTAAGCCACTTTAATATTGCAACCCATACTTATAGTTTTAGATTAAGGGATAGATAATTTGTGCTCCATCATGTCTAAGTAAGATTTATTTGTAAACACCCCATAATTATGTTCAAGTCATTCGATTGTGTTAGGTTAAGCTAAGTTATGACAGTATTAGGAAATGATCCCTTATAATTGCATAAATCTTTGCAAACAATTCCATTAATTACTTTGTATAACCTTTTTTACTTTAGCCATACCTAGAAGAATACGTCTTATTAAAGCTCTTTCAGGTTTTACTATTAAGGGCCTCAATTCACACTAGTTATCATGTTAAATGTTTTTCCTATCTTTAACAATAGCTTTGAATTTTATTCTTACCAAGCTCTTTAACTTTTGCATTTAATTTAATATCTAAGAGTTACCAAGCTTCTTTATTTAAGTTTCAAAAATTGTTTTCCTTTAACTAATGAGAATTCGTCCCTTTAGCCTATATAGATTCTACATCAATGAATAATTTCTAAATCCACTTAATGATGAGTATCTTATTCATTGTTTATATTTTATGCAATCCCAAATTTCCCTCATTCTTATGAACATAAACATCAGCTTATTTTACCTTGGAGGTTTTGCCTATAACCACATTCTAGACCATAAGAAATATGTATGCTCTCTTTTATATAGATTTAGCAATGTTCATTAGAAGTATAATGTACAAAACTCTAAAAAACTTGCAATCCATTGAGGATAGAAGATATCAATTACAACATCCAACATAAGATAGGAACTTATTTTTGCAATCCATTAAGGATAGAAGATATCAATTGCAACATCCAACATAAAATAGGAACTTATTTTCCATCTTCCAATCCTCTTATAAATTGAGTCAATAAGAGGTAAGCAATAAAAATTAAGTTGGCCTCATTATTTTAATAGGAATGTCTAAATATTTGAAAGAGGTTTAATGCACCTAACATCTTGTTAACCTTGAGAAAGAATTAACTTAGTACGCCGCATCCTTGGAGATGTAATACTAATTCTTCCCTTATTTGATTCTCAATCGAAATAGATTGGAGAACTCTTATGGTAAACTCATTAGCAAATTTATTGAACCATATTGAGCCCATCAAATTAAGATTGCAAAACTAGACTAAGTAGCTTATTTCCTTATAATTCTTGGGGAATTTAAAAAACTCCTTTATACTCAATCATGTAAGAGAAAATTTTATTAGAACCTCCATAAAAATGGTAAATTAGAAAGGAAAATTGGATCCCCTTGCCTACTACTTCTAGTTGTATTAAAAGTGTAAGTTGGTTCACTAGTCATAAAGACACCAAAAGATGTGGTTGTTAAATATTGTTTGATCCAATCAACAAAAAGACCTAGAAATCCAAATGCCTCTAAAATGTTGAATACAAGCCCTCTTCTAAATAGTAAAATGCTTTATAGAAATCAATCTTCAATGCATAACCATATACAAACTTCTTAGTGTGATAATTCTTCAAGAGATCCTGAATAATGAGCAAGTTATCTATAATGCTTCCACCTTTGATGAATGCACTTTGACTAAGATGAATTATACCTCTTAAGGATTTCTTTAACCTGCAAGCTAGCATCATTAAGATGGCTTTGTATATAAAATCATATGTAGAAGAAGGGTTAGCAATTTTAGGAAGCAAACAAATATATGATTTACTAATCTCTTTAAGCATTCTACTATTGGAAAAAAATTCCAAGATAGCCTCAGTCACCATGTCTCCAATTATACTTCATGTCTTTTGAAAGAAAAGTTTATTAAAACCATCAGACCTTAGTGCTTTCTTAAGATTTTAACTAAATATAACCGTTTCTGCATTAACTCTGTTAAAAGGTTCAACAAGCTACTTCATCAGCTCCTGACTCAGTGTTATCCCAATATAACCCCTTAAAACTTATAACGATTAATTGTGACAAGTTTCACATAGAAACTTTAAAATGGTAAAAAGTCAACTCTTTTAGGTTGACTTACCTATAAATAAGGGTGCCAAAATCATCATAGAGAAAGGTGATCTTGTAGTGATTTTTCCTCACATTGATAGAACAGCAAAATAATTTTATGTTCCTATCTCCCTCTTTGATCCTCATTACTTTAGTTCTTTATCTCAACAAGTTATTAGAAACATTGAGAGCTTATGTATATTGATGATTCATCTCTTTTTCAATGTTCTTTAATTCCAATTAATCAAGAGCTCGATATAATTCACCCTATAATATATAAGAGCCTCCTTATTTCTCCTAAATTTCTCCTTAACATTTAAGAAATACCCTCTACTTAGCAATTTTCATTCTCCCTTAATGCTTTTAAGCTTCTGGACATAAATGTAAGCTTTATATGCATCAACCTGCCTTTCCATTTACTTTATTAAGGCATTCCAAAAACCATGTGTATAAATTAAATGGTTATTAAGCCTGAATAAGCATATAGTAAGATTTAAGAGAGTAACGTTTGAGACTTCTAATAAAACATGATCAAAACAAAAGGCATTCCCAAAATAAGTCGAACTTTGTAGGAATTTTATCATCTAATTAATAATTATTTACTAGTACTCCATCAAGCTTCTTTCAAATTCTCTAATTCTCCTATTATTTATTATCCTAATTGAAGTAATGTCCTCCATATCTAAGATCAATAATCCCAAATTCTCACTACAACTTCTCATGTCATCATTTAAATGCCTAGAACAACCTCTACCATTTTCATTTTCATTAGAGTACAAAATATTGTTAATAGATAGAGACCAAAGTTTCTTTTATATTGAAATAGAAAAGCCACAAGTTTTATTTCATTTATAATAGTAAGTATAAAGTCACATATTTATAAAATGTTCTATGAATTTGCCTCTCCAATGACATAGGAGGAGAAACATGCTTATAAAGAATAAGTATTAAAAGGAAGCATTTTCATTCTTTAGTAGTAATTTTAATTTAGGAACATGATTAATGGATTCACTGATCTTTTTATCAAAACTCTTACTAGTGAAACTTGGCATTACACTTTGTAATTTTTATATAACCTAATTAAGGGGCAATATAAAATATGTAAACACATAAGCAACAAAAATAAACATTATTTTGTTTAGATCAATTTAAATGAGAAATAGTTTGTATTTTGAATTTTAAAATTTGATTTTCTGAATGTTAACGATTTTCCAATTATTAGAAATCATGTTATTAAAAATATTTTTAAGTTACTCTTTTGTATTTATTTTACTCTTTATTACAATATCTTAAAATAATTTTAACTGAATTATTTTATTTATATAAATTTTAGAAATTAGACACTAAAATTAAAATATTGACAGTTATCCTATTAAAAAATAGATAAGGTTTAATAAATTCAACGCATTATTTTTATTGGTTTATTCACACCGTTGCAGCAAAGCAGTTGTTACTAATTATTGCTTCTTGATTTCTTCAAAAGCTTTATAAGAAAGCACATGGAAGCTTGAGAATCTCTGGCGTAGAAAGTAATGATAAAGCCTTAGTCCATTTTTGTGTTTAGAAATGATTAAACATGCCGGCTCAAACTTCAAGGTGCAGGTGAGTTGATAAGAAATTTTTTTGACTTAAGTAAGATCGTAAGTTTAAACCACTTTTATGTATGTAACTATTTAAAACTTGAGGTTAAAATTTTGCCTCTCACAAAAAATCTACCTGATTCAAGCGAAAATTAACCTGAGTATCAATAACTTAAAAGTGTCTTTCTCTTAAGATTCCTTGTAAGTAACCAAAAGAAATATACAAGTCCAAAAGTACGCAGAACGTTGCATGCGCTTGTGCATATCTTTATCAAAATTTTAACTTTTCATTTTATTATAATAATTATATTATTATTCTCTAATTACATAAAATTCTGAATCATAGTCCATATTTTGTAGGGATTTTTATAGAAATTATTAGAATGCATACTAAATAAAATTCAAATAACCGTAATAATCTATACATTTTTAAATATGTATAATAAACTTAACAAATAATTATTATATTTTAACTTAAGTTTACACCCTGAACTACTTGTTTCTTTCTTTTTTTAGAAATTCATGCAAATTAATTAACAGCAGAAGTAATTTATATTTGCTTGACAACATCTAATCTAGCTCTTTTTGAAATTTCATGTAAATTAATTTGCGAAAAGGACGTTCTATATTTATCATTATTTTAAAAATCAAACCAGTTTGATTAATTTAACAATAAAAATCTTGAACTTACCTTTTTTAATTTTTTAGTTTAATTTAATTTAATAATTTGTACAGTTAAAAACTGAGTAGTGTATTAATTATTAGGTCAGTTTTTATAAATTAAAATAAGTCAATTGATTTTTATTTACTAGTCTTATTTTTTAATTAAACTTTAAATTTTTGACAAGTAAGAACAATTTTTTTTCAATTATCTGTTAAAATTTTCAATCTTATTCATTCTTTGACCAATTTTATGACGGTCTATTATTAATTAATTATTTTAAATTTTAAACTTTTTATTTTATCAATTTAATTTATGATATGGTTTTAAAAACATTAATATTTATAGTATTAATTACGTATATACTTTAGGTTTTGAGTACGTTATAAAATTTATATTAACCAATTGTTTTTTAATGTATTCAGATTATATAATATACAAAAATAAAATATTATTTTGTGAAAACAGGGCAACCTTTAAAATTTAGGCATCTATCACATTATGTCGATGTTCGATGCACACTCTCAAAGTAAAGCATTTCAAAAAGTTTAAGAATCTACCGCATTAATATAGACTGTAGATGACGTAATGGAAAAGACAGAGCTTTCAGTTAGGTTCAGAATTTCAAGAACGAAAACACGTGAATGCATGCATGCATCGTAATTTAGGTACGTGTTTATAGGTAAAATTTATTAGACTTTAAAATAATAATAAAAATAAAATATATGTATATTTTTAATAAAGTTCGACGCTTTTGAGGAATTCATGAAGTAGGAGGAGACCATAAAAGGTGCGTAAGTCGACGCATAAACAACTTAAACAATTTTAGGTGAAACGGTGCCATAACAAATGGAACCGAAGAATCCCAATACGGACTTTTGATACAGTCTCACGTGCCAAATGTCAAACGCAAAACGCCACGTAAGCCTTTTCTGTTTTCAGTTCGCTCACGTGTTTGAGCCAACCCGCGACGCTTAGTCATTGGTCATATTCTCTGGACATATTTGCCCCTGAACAAATACTCCATTATCCAATTACTCAAAAACTCATTAATTAGACCTCGAGAATCATATCTACAATTTTGAGAACACGACACAGAGGCAAATGAAGTCGTGAATAAATTAAAGCGTAAGTTGGGTTGGGTTACTGGGAAAAGGAGTTCTCAGTTTCAAGGAATTCTCTAATGTAAAAGCTCCGGTCTTCGTGTTTGGCTTCTTTTACCTAATTTTTCTCTTGCTTTAAAAGTAACAGTGTTGTACATTTTCCGTTTTCTCTCCAAGTGACTCAAATAGATCTCCAGCATTGACTCAATCTGCAGGTAAATTTGTTGGTACCATAATCTTTTTGCTCTTTTCTACATCAGTTACAATTTGATTTTACTTTATGTAACTAGCAGTATAACATAACCGAATAAAGTGACGTTCTTTGTGATGGAATCCGCTGAAGATAATCTCTCTTACCATTAGAGATAGTTAAGGTAATTGTTGAGAATCCGTAAGATTGGTTATCTGCTCTTGTTTCTGCTTATGAGATCTGGAGATAAAGATAATGTTTTGTAGTAATTCAAAGTGAACAATGTCTTGAAGTTAATTCATGCAAAGTGGGTTCTCTGTCTGTTTTTTCTGGTAACCCATTCAACTTTTCCTTGATGTCTCTTCTCAATTCGGTTAGTGTTTTTGCGCAGGACAGTTCCAGGTAATGGGGAGTCAGAAAACGAGGTTTTTCCCAGGACGCCGAACTTCAACTCGAGCTCTGCCGTTGACCGACCTTGGTCAACATTTAAGGAAGGTTCTACGTGAAAGCAGTTAGGGAGGTTGAAGCAGACTAAAAGTTTCGATTTTTAACTGGTTTCTGAAGTCGCATAATGGATTTTGGTCGACAAGACCAAAAGGAGTCGCAAATTGAGATTCCAAAAACTCCATTCAGGCCTATCCCACAGAAACTATCTGTGATCTACACAGACGAGCTGGGAAATCAGATAAACCGAGGAAATTGGATTGGACCAGTGGGGATTTCACCTGTTGTCACTCAAACAACACATGGCAATCTGGTGGATACACATTTGGCTCCTTCCAATTGCAACTGGGAAGCAGCTATTGCAACAAAAATGAGAACTTATACTGACAACGTCCAAGCAAGCAGAGAGCGTTACAACCCAACATGGAACAATGTTCCTTTCGAAGTTCTCTTGGCTTCTCAAGAAGCAGCAGCAGCTTCTGCAAGTTGGGCACTGTGCGAGAATGGAGGCTCCTCACTCAAGTCAAACTTATACATTAATGGAAATTACACACAACCACAATGTAAGACATTTCAGTATTTCTTACATGAAATAAGCAATGCATATAGATAAGACAGACATTTTCTATGCTATTTTAGACTCTTGGGATGATTATGTTTGCAGGCCCAAATTTTGGGTTGTTCCATGCAGTTCATTTTTGCACAAATGTAATTTGCTTTGGGTTCTCTGTAAATGAAGCAAGTTATGGAGGAAACAGGATCTTGTTCCTGTGAACAAAAGGTCTTAAGGTAATAGGAAATAAACTTCAAGGAATTGTAAGGAACCTGAAATTGGCAGCATTAAACATCAATTGCCAGTAATAAATCAATATAGAGCATATCGCATTCAAAATGACTTTCAACAAGCTAGACCTCACCATGGGAATGCCATCTTTTCCTGTAATTGTGTCTTTTTTTAAAGTAAACTTACTATTCAATTTAAGTTCATCAATGTTTTTTGGGAACAAGTTTATGAAGGCTACGCCTTTGAAGTTGTGAAGTTTTCAATTTGTACTCTTAACTTCAATAGTCTGAGATTATGACCACTTGCAGATGAACCTCTGCCCTGTTATCATGCTGCTGATGACCTAAACTTGCAACAAGAAATCACAAATGGATTCTCTGCCAGAACCAACTGTCAGTTTGCTCCCGTAACACCAGAAAAGAGCATCAGAATAGAGCACAAACAGGTAATGGAATCACAATTCTTATGTCAAAGTGAAAGAAGCCAAGAAAGAAATGAGCAGGAGAGCAAACTTGCAGCCGCAGGCGTCAATGACAATGAGATTCATGCCAGTAAAGAACTCCACGACGTGAAGACAGATTCTTCACTTGCTGATACTTCTACAATGATTACAGATAATCACAACTTTGAAAGGGAAGGTGGCAATACTATTGACCTAAACAAAACTCCACAGCTAAAACCTAGGAGGAAAAAGCACAGGCCTAAAGTGATTATAGAAGGAAAGCCTAGGATTCAAAAACTGGACACACCAAAACATGCTGCTTCCAGTAGGACCCAGGCAGGAAAGAGGCACGTACAGGAAAAAGCAGTTAACACAGTGGTATATCCAACAGGGAAAAGGAAATATGTTCGAAAGAATGCAGCCAAGAAGCTCTCAACTCCAGATGAAGCAACTGGAGAGTCCACTGATTCAGAAACACTTTTACCTACCAAAAGGTCGTGCAGAAGGACATTAAACTTTGATATGGAAGGGCAACCATCAGGTGAAAGCTCTAAATTCAAGTCAGCTATCAATCAGAAATCTGAAACTGATGGACAAGATGCTGCTGGAGGAAAGCAAACAGTACATCTAGGCCCTGGAATTGAAGTTCGGCTTAGAAACACTCAAAGAGGAATTGCCAATTCTCATAACCTTTCTATGCAGGAAGTGCTTCTAAATTACCTGTCAGTACCTGAGAAGAAAGCACACAAACTACCACTCTCTGTTGATAATGCTCCACAGCAAGAAAAAGTGAACGCTGATTTTGAACAAAACCGAACAGGAGAAATAGTATCTGCTCCCTGTGCAGAAGAAAATACCACGAAAGTCTTGCTACAATGTAACACTCAATTATCACCAATTATTCTTAATGGCTTCAACTGTGGCACCTGTAAAACTTCAACCGTGGAAGGACAAGCACAGAGGTCAAACAATAACCCCTACATATTTGTAGATTATCCAGAAACTTTCAGCACAAATGTAACAGGAATTCAATACAATGCTTTACCTGCTTATCAATCAGTGAGCTGGTTGAAATTTCCAAGCACATGCAAGAAAAAGAGAACCGAAAAGGGTCAGAATTCAACCACACCCAGCACAACGCCTTCCATGACTGCCCCTAAAAGTTTACAATTTCAGCCATGCCCACAAAAAGGTTGCAATCTTGATCCTTCTACCTCAATATTCAGCTGTGCTTCTACACTTTATTCCAGAGGAATTCCAGATTCACTCAAAGAAGCAGGAAGAGTCCTTCAGCACCAGCCAGAAGTTTTTGGGCGTATGATACATCCAACAGACAGGTCAACAAAAAAGAGACCAAAAGCTTACACTCAAGTGAGGGATTTAGCTTCACTGGCAGGAATTGCACAGTGTGCAACTAGTCCAACCTGTGCAGGCAGACAAGCAAGTTCAGACAATAACCGGCAGCAATTTGCAATGCCAGGTGGACCTCTTACAGTTACAGAAGCATCACTGGTAGAGACACCGACCAAAAAGAGAACCAAGAGGAAAGTTCCTTTGGTTAATCTAACATTGTCCAGGAGAAACCAAGAGTTGTCACTCGGAACTATGACTTTATACAATAACAAAATTCCTACCAAAATTCGAGGTATCACCAATATCATACTTCGATTTTTGTAAAAAAAGATAACAGTTTTACAAAATTAATGTATCTACCAACTTTGCCATTTGCTTATTAATCAATAGCCATCTCGTGCAGGTGCTCGTAATTCAATGTGTAAAGAAATGCCTACTGCTGACATAATAGCTGAGCGATTAGCACATCTTGACATAAATAGGGAAGACAATAGCATCTCATACATAGAGCAAACTGCACTTGTGCCTTACAGCTTTAAAAATGAAAAGCAGAATGCCATTGTCCTTCATGGGAGAGATGGCACTATTATACCCTATGATAGTTCATTTGAGCCCATCAAGAAACATCGGCAACGGCCTAAGGTTGATCTAGATGAAGAAACTAATAGAGTGTGGAAGCTTCTTCTAGCAAACATCAATAGTGAAGGTATTGATGGAACAAACGAGGAGAAAGCAAAGTGGTGGGAAGAAGAACGAAATGTATTCAATGGGCGTGCAAGCTCATTTATAGCTCGCATGCATCTTGTTCAAGGTCAGAATAGAATTTCGTTAAATTGCTTTATTCAATTTCAACAGGACCAACAACCTCCTTGAAGTGATTCATGAATAGTTGGTGAAAATGTTGTATTGCTAAGTGAATCTTTTTGTTGAAACACTAGATGCAATCTATCTGCAGCTACAAAAACACATTTCCAACATGTATCATTAAACCCGCAATTTATTCATGTTATAAATGAGATCCCTGAACATCACTTCGCCAAGTAACTTGACACATTGACTGTCATAAGAAACATGGATTCAACCAATATAAGTCGGATAATGAACATATGCAAACATGAAGGTGTGAAATTTGGAACCGTTTCTGCTCATATAAAACTCAACACTGAGCTAGTAGATGTTTCATTATATAACACTGAGCTAGTAGATGTTTCATTCTATAACCACTGGATAATGACAATGCATGCAAACATGCAGGCATAAAATTTAGAACTATTTTTGCTCGTATAACGTAACACTGAGCTAGTAGATGCTTTTCATTCTATAGCCTGTATAAACTCAAACGTTTAATCATTATCCTCAGCAGTTATAGTTTAAATCTTAAGAAATTGAGCTTTTGTTATATTTGCAACTCAATGTTAACAAGTCTTTGTACAATTAATTTGCATTTGAAGAGCAACATCTTTATACAGGGGATAGACGATTTTCTCCATGGAAGGGATCTGTACTAGACTCGGTTATTGGGGTCTTTCTTACTCAGAATGTATCAGACCATCTATCAAGGTGAGCCTTAGTTTTCTACATATTACTACTAAATTCTCAAATTTGAGGAAGTGCAGAAGGGAAAAATTTTATTGTTTCTTTCCAATTGCTCCTTTTCCTGTTTTCTCTGCAGTTCTGCATTTATGTCTCTTGCTGCACACTTTCCAGTTCAGTCAACAAGTAAACATACATCATGCCATGGAGGAAGCATAACAAAAACAATTGACGAGCCTATCGTGTGCATACTAGAGCCTGAAGATACCATAAAATTGGATGATATGTCAACTCAATTGATTTGTGATCAGAGTTCCATGACTTTTGAAGAAAATGAGCTTGTCAAAGAACAGGAAGTAGTCAACAGTAATGAGTCATCTGCAAGCAGTTCAGGCATCCTTGGCTCAGGACTCAACAAGGAGACATACTACCAATCAATAGCAGTCAGATCAACCACGAGCACCAATGACAGAGAGGGGAGTTACACAGGAGAATGCAGGATAATAAACAAGGCTTTTTCATCTCAAAATTCCGGACTTTCATCTCAGAATTCTATAGATACCCCAAATGTTCAAGCTGCTGAAATGAAAGAATCACTTCAAGAAAGCAATCCAGTAGCATACAACCTGACTGAGGCATTTCAACTTGACAGTTTCTTTACCTCTACTCCTTGTATGGAGCTATTGCAAAGATTCAATTCTACAGCTGAATCCAATATGCTTTACGAAGTTAGCAGTCAACTAATCAACATGTCATCTGATCAGAGTTTGAATAGTAAATGTGAAACAACCCCAAGTCTGCAGAATGACTTCCTGGGCCAAAAGATAGATGGTTCACATCTTACCTCCAATTCAAAAGTTCAGGAGTTTGAGCACATTGAGGTGGTCACCAATGAAATTAGAGGATTCAACTTATCCAAGGAACAAGGCCTAAACAGTGTGAAAGATAATAATTTTATTGCAACACAATCTGGCAGTCAAAGTGCAGGTCATAAAGAGCCAAGAATGAAAGTTCAAAATTATTGCACATCTCCAACAGCAAACTTGTCATGCAACATTACTCAAGAAGATAAGCATATGAGTGCCCAGTCTCAAAACCACCCAGATAAAGGTTGTTTTTTTGACAAACAACTAGCTGAGTTTGGACAGGCTCTAGATATCATGGAGAGTACCAGTACATCTGTTGAGCAACAAAAGAATTCACTAGATACCATAGTGTCAGACTTGACAGAGCATAGTAAACCTGAGATTAAAGAGCTTAATAAGATGGATGCAGCCAGAAAAGCCAAAGGTAGAAGGGTTGGCAAGGAGATACAAGGTAATGTTGACTGGGATTCCTTGAGAAAGCAGGCAGAAGCAAATGGCAGAAAAAGAGAGAGAACAGAAAACACAATGGACTCATTGGACTGGGAAGCTGTACGATGCGCAGATGTTAATGAGATTGCCAACACAATTAAAGAACGTGGGATGAACAACATGCTTGCAGAAAGAATAAAGGTAGAAACTCATACAATAATTCATCTAATCCAATCCAACTACCTAAAATTAGAGTCACTTGATTCCAACAATCACATCGATAATCATGCAGGAGTTCCTTAATAGACTGGTAAGAGAACACGGAAGCATTGATCTTGAATGGCTAAGAGATGTTCCACCAGACAAAGCAAAGTAAGCCCAAGAATTAGTTCTAGACTTCAAAAGCACCAAACACTTATCTCAGCCATTAATAAATAAATATTTTCTTTTTATAAGGCCATGCTGATTTTTAGAGTTTCATCTAATGAATGCAAAGTACACAAGTTCATTGGTTTATAACTTTACACAGTTGAAACAGTAAGATACTTGCTTTCAACTCACCTTTGCAGGGAGTATTTGCTAAGTGTGAGGGGATTGGGGTTGAAAAGTGTAGAGTGTGTACGACTTCTAACACTTCATCATCTTGCTTTTCCAGTAAGTTCCAGTGAACTGAACACACATCGAAAGTAAAAGATTCAGACCTTGTTGATAGCAGATCTCAATTAACTAAACTGTGAAACAGGTTGACACAAATGTTGGACGCATAGCTGTACGACTGGGATGGGTCCCACTTCAACCACTTCCAGAATCTCTACAGTTGCATCTTCTGGAGCTGTCAGTATAATAACTAAAAGATTAGAGGTGCTAACTAATATGTTTAATACAAAGTTACTAACATTATTCCTTTATAGGTACCCGGTGCTGGAGTCAATTCAAAGATACCTCTGGCCACGACTCTGCAAACTTGACCAAAGAACACTGTAAGGATTTTCCAGTTGGCAACTCAAACAAAACACTGAATGCAGCTACATGTGAATTGTCAAGTTACTTGTAAATAAAATCCTTTGCTAATCAATTTTAGAATGAGTGAACAGGTATGAGCTGCATTACCAGATGATTACATTTGGAAAGGTGCCCTTAAGTTTCTTTAGATATTACCTAACATTTACTGGTTTCTGTAATAAGAAGTTGAAACTATGAGACTATTTCCTTTGAGACTTAATGCAGGTATTTTGTACAAAAAGCAAACCAAATTGCAATGCCTGCCCAATGAGAGGAGAATGCAGACATTTTGCAAGTGCATTTGCAAGGTCTGTGTATTCTTTATTTTTTTTTCAATTATCACTGCCATGTAGTTGCCAGCCATAAAAACCTGACATGTAAGATCAAGAAGCCAAGTGAAATAAAGCCAAAGATACTAACTGTACCACCAATTTACAGATAACCAATAGTAGGAAACTTAGTTTCCTGTTTATCTTGTACCACGGGGTAAAAGACATCCACGGTCATCAACTGTGTTGTTTGCTAGGCAATTCTACAAAATGAAAAGTTAGATATGCCAGCTAATAATGAAACCTTGTTTGCAGTGCAAGGCTTGCCCTGCCAGGGCCGGAGCAAAGTGGTATTGTAAGCGCAGCTGAAAGCAGAACTGCCCAAAATCCTGATGTGTTGGTTAAACCAGTGCCCCTATCTCTACCCCAAGCAACTGAACCAGACAAAAATTATCAAACAAACAAAAACCAACAGTTACTAAGAAAAACTGAGGGAAAAAGCTGTTGTCCAATTATTGAAGAACCATTATCACCACAAACTGAGTACAGTGTACTGGCAACAAACGATATTGAAGAAACATTATGCGAAGATCCTGATGAAATTCCTACGATCAAGCTCAACATTGAAGAGTTCACCCAAAATTTACAAAACTATATGCAAAAGAATATGGAGCTTCAAGAAAGTGACATGTCAAAGGCATTAGTTGCTTTGACTGCAGAAGCAGCTTCTATACCTACACCAAAGCTTAAAAATGTGAGCCGGTTACGAACAGAGCACCAAGTGTAAGTACTTGCATCCATCTCTTTTTGAAAGAATAATATTTAGTGCCAATATGATAGCTTTTAAAGCAAGTATTTGCATACAAAAAGTTATTCATATCTAAGACTCAGATAGTTGAATTTGAGGTGATAGGTATTATAGTTATTACTCCCCACAAGTTGGAAATTTTAGTTGCTTCAATGTGATTCTGCAGCCACTTAAAGAAAATAAAATTATGAGACTAACATTCTCCACATTTGCCATTCTCAAATTTGATCAACGACATATTGGCTTGTACAATCTTAGAAAAGTTATCATCCACTTTGCACTGAATTTCATCTTCTTGAACTACAGATATGAACTTCCAGACTCTCACCCTCTTCTGCAAAGGGTTAGTTTCTATATCTTCGTCAGTAGGGAAGTTGTTTGACCCCCTCCCCCCTTCCAAAATGATATTTCTTAATTGATTTGACTTTGGTTCAGTTGGATAGAAGAGAGCCTGATGATCCGTGCTCATACCTTCTTGCCATATGGACACCAGGTAATGCTATTATTATATATTTCCTTTCAGTTGAGCAAAATTTATCTAGGAAAGACTACAATACAACAAGCCAAAGTGCTTGGTTTGGCTGGATGAAAAAGCAACCTCATGCACAGCCTAAAATAGCATCATTATGACCAGAACATTTTGAAACCATTGGAAAGTTGCGTGCACTATATACAGGCAATCGTGGTACGCTTATAATTTATTCTTATTCCAAATATTATCTGGAATTGCTTTGATCAGGTGAAACAGCAGACTCCATTCTAGCCCCTGAAAATAAATGCAATTCTCAAGATTATGGCCAATTGTGTGAAGAGACAACATGTTTCTCATGCAACAGTTTGCGAGAAGCAAATTGTCAAATTGTACGAGGGACACTTTTGGTAAGAATATATGTTTCAGTTATATTTTGATGTCCTTAGACAGAATATATCCTAACGATTGCTATCACCAACACATATAATATCTCAAAAACAGATACCATGTCGGACAGCTATGAGAGGAAGCTTCCCACTAAATGGAACATATTTCCAAGTAAATGAGGTTAGTGCAACACACATCTTAATTCCATTGAGTTCGTCTATTATATATTTCAACAGAAAATACATTTTTCCTGTGCAGGTATTTGCTGATCACGAGTCTAGTCTAAATCCAATTGACGTACCTAGGGCTTGGATCTGGAACTTGCCAAGACGAACTGTTTACTTTGGGACATCCGTGCCAACAATATTTAAAGGTAAAGCTTAGTAATTTATGCTGTTTAAATATTTAGCACACGTCAAACAACACTGAGATTGTCTCTGGGTTATCAGGTATGACCACAGAAGCTATTCAACAATGTTTCTGGAGAGGTGAGTAAAACTCAGTACTCTTCTATGCAATGTTGAACGTTATGTTTTGTGAATTTTGTGTTGATTATTACTTGACGAATGCATATAAGTGTAAAGCCAGTATACTGACATTCCATACCATTATTTAACGACATTCAGCACATTTATTCCATAAACTATCTAGCATTACAAGAAAACCGTCTTAGGAGTATTTAACTAATCATTATCTACTCTGTGCATTTCCCTGCCATTTATATTCCATGGCTTTTGTGATGTTACAGAATTTAGTTATTTCACAATATTATCTAGAAATATGTGAAAGTTCATTATTTGCTGATAAGTTCAACAAATTCAGGATATGTTTGTGTAAGAGGATTTGATCAGAAGACTCGAGCCCCGCGTCCACTAATGGCTAGGCTGCATTTTCCAGCCAGCAAGTTTGCGAAGACAAAAGTTAAGAAAGCGGATGGTTAGATAACATTTTCTGCAACATTCACTTAATAATTTTGTGGCGCATCCTGATTGACTAAGACCTTGTTTGGGGGACAATAACTGGCACCTTTCCATGCCATTTTTAAGTAGCTTGACTTAGTTTACAGAAGAATAGGTGCAAAACCAAAATGTACAATCCCATTAGCATATGGGTATGTAGCATGTACATGTGTAACATGGTTTAAATCTTTTAATATTAAGCTCATCTTTCTGAGCCATTCATCCGAAAACACTACAAAACACGACAATGTCGAGCAATGCAAGCTGCTAATTTGTTCTTTCCTTTTCTCTTTCCAAAAAAAACAATCAAGGTTTGCAGTTGGCAACTATAATGGTGGTATAGTGTTGAGCCCAACTTGTGATATTGTGTTCTTGCACAAATGGTGTCAACCATAGTCCCCTATTAGAACTTCGCTGACAACTATCAGCTAGTTAAAAGTAAAAGGCTGGAAATAGCGACTGTAGATATTGCTGCTTCACTTAAGAGTAAATGAATTAAAACAAAAACCATGCTTCGTCGGAGATTTACAGTAACGAAGATTGTTTCCACTTGTCAGTCTGATACTATAGGTCATTGAACTCCTTGATGGACTCAAAAGTATTCATCCCTAGAACATCAACACGTTACGTTTATCACTAGAACACTGCATCGATATAGATACCACAAAATAGGCAACACACAGTGCCACTGCAGAAGAATCAGACATGAAACTGACGAAATGAAATAGCAACTTAAACGCAGAGCAGACTTAACAGCACAAGTTAAATGGAAGCCACAACCATTTAAACTTAATGAAACCACAAAACATTAACAGAAAAGGAGAAAAGAAAGAAACGTAAAGGCTAATTCACTGAACAGAGTGAATCGATGAAACGAGATATCGTCGAGTATGGATCGAGAGCGTACCTTTCGATTTCATGGAGATAGAGCAAGAGGAAAGAAGAGAACAGGGAGATGAGTGTCTTTGCTTTTAGCGCCTTTTTTTTAAGCGCCCTTTCTGTTTTCGTTTCCCTCCTAATTTTTGGTTCTTCAACCCACACGTGGCAACTACTGGGCGATTTTGGTGGGCTTAACGGGCTTAGTCCAACATGACCAGTCACATTAGTATTCTTTTAACTTCCAAAATAAAGTAATTATGAGCTTACACTGATTGTAGGATTCCTCAGACGTAAATGTATGTTTGTTTCACAAAGAAAGGCTAGTAAAATTCTATACAATTTTTTAAACAACGGAAAATTATTCAGGAATCTAATCCAAACTTGACTCTATCATCTAGAGTATAAGTTTATGTTATTATTAGTGCACTTGAGCAGGGGTGGATCCAGAAATTATTTTGAGTGGGGGCAAAATATTTAAAATATTCTTATAATATTGAAAAATACAAATATTTATATATTTGATAAACAAAAAATTACATCATTGTCTTGAGCTTTTTACATATAACCTATTACAATCGTTCCCTACGAGTCCTCATATTTTGATATCGCTGTAAAATTTTCTCATTGTCAAT
>JANVCQ010000005.1:42845486-42855696 GCA_025531925.1 Erythroxylum plowmanianum | reverse complement strand
ATTTATAGCAATAAATAATAATAATTAATAATAATATTATTATTAACAATAAATAATAATAATAATAATAATAATAAGTTTATTAGAAATCTCAATCAAACATGTTTTTATTTTCAGTTTTTATATTACAAATCTCAACCAAACAGGTTTTCTTTTTTTTTAGAACAAAAACAGAAACCAAAAACAACAACAGAAAAACAAAAGTGAAACCAAACGGAAGAAACGCTAATAATTATTACTTCATTTCTTCTATATTTGTTTCAAAATCTAATTATAGTGCTTGTGAATTATTTGACTACCTTTTAATATAAAAGTAATATAATACATAAATTAGCTTTTATTATAACATCATAAATTGATATAATATAATGCTTAATTAATTTTTTTAGTAATGTAAGTAACTTTTCTATAAGAATTAAGTTGCATTTGATTTTTTGAATTTGCTAAATAAATAAATTACGCTAGCAAAGAAAAAAGACTCTAGGATGTGCTTAACAACACTGTAAGAGAAGTGGTTGTACATGTGGAATCAATCCAAATTAGAGCATTGGTTGCCTTAATTCAATTTCATTTAAAACAATAAAGCCCCAGATATGACCAAATGTGTGATGTCTATTTTTAGTCCCTCATTTTTGTTTAAAGTTTATTCATTTAAAATATATTCAAGAATATTCTTTGTTTGGAATATTTTTCTAGGATATTGTTTCCTGTTTTACTTTGATCATTATATATTTTCTTCCTATTTTGTTTAGAATATTATACTTTAACATTTTTAAAATATTATTTTAGAATATTATCTTTTTATAATATTATTCTTTTTTTGTAACTTGTAGAAAGGCCATTTTTTCATTGATTTTTCATAGAACTTTTTGAACTTATCAACTCATTTATTTATAGCATTCAAATCATCTTATAATCTTGGTTCTAGTTCTTCATAACAATGGGTCAAAATTCTTTCACGACTTTAGTTCATGATTGCATATATTCTTGACTCAAGGTTTTATTCTTAATCTAATTTTAGCTTTTTTGTGTGGTTTAATTACAATTAAATGTATGGAATTTCAAAGTCTCTTCATTGGTGTCAATGTTACTAACCTTATGTTGTTACTTAAGGTTTTAGTGTGACAAAATGTTCTTCTTCAATGAGTAAAAATGATGAACAAAAATATGTGATGTTCACTTATGATTGCGGAAGGAAAGGAAAAGATGAAATGACATGTAAATTTTGGAAAAGTCGCTAAAATTGATTTTAATAGCATGACAACGGTTATTCAATGTTGATAATGATATTTTTTTCAATGTCCTATAATAGCGATGAGACTGAATATCAAAAAGATGTTTAACAACTTAAGGGGTGTGGTTGAATGGAAGGAACTCATTCATTTTTAACCAAAGGTCAGGGGTTCGATCATTAGCTTTGGGTATGGAGCAATCTTAAATTCTTGGGCCAGCTGTCCCATTCTATGAGGTGCCTACAAACCAACGAGGGGATTAGTCACTGGGTCCGCCGGTGGATACCTTGATCAAAGACCAAAAAAAAAAATGTTTAACGAAGATGTCGCCCTAGCTTATTTAAGATAGATAGAGAAAATTTTAATGAAAAGATATTGAAAGGATCCTAACCAAGAAAAAAAAACGAGTTTGAGGTCTAATTGTAAAACAGGGAATATACTAGGTACCTTATTTCATTAACCTATGTACTTACTTAGATTTGAAAAGGTATTGCAATTTTGGAATACTTTTTAAAGATATATAAACTTGGGTGTAACTTTTAAAAAATTAAACGAATAATGAGTAAGAGTTTGTGATTTTAACAAATGTTTAAAATAAAATTGCTAGAGTCATGTTTAGGGGTTAAAATGAAAAAAACTAGACCTTTGATTTTTAGAAGGTAAATTTTGATTTGCACGAAAATGTGATTTAAACAAAAAAAATAATGAAAAAAATTCTTAAGGGAATAAAAAAGAAATAATTTGAAGGATTTTATTTTAAAAATATAAGAAATCCTAAAAGGAGGCTACAAAAATGACTAAATTAATTTATTTAATCTAATTTGGATAAAAAGCAATATTGAGTTTTTAAAACATTTAAACAAAGAGTTTGAATTCAATCATTTATTCGGTGAAAAAGATATTAAAAGTTTTAAAAGGTGGAAAAAATAACTTAGGTAAAACTAAGCTAATGAAATTATGAACTTAATTAAAGCAAAACATAAATTACAACTAATGGGCTATGTATCCAACCAAAACATCTTAAATTAAATTAAAATAAAGTTAAAACAAATTTGTTATAATGGAATTAAAAGCTTAACTAACATTTTTAATCCAAATTTAAAAAAAGCACCAAGTCAAATTAAATGGACAAATAAGTTCAAATAAATATTATTCTTATTTAATAAACATAAATGGGCTTAAACAAGATGAATTAGATTTCTAAAAATAAAAATTGGGTTTCTTCTTTAAAAAATGACTTTAGCCTCAAATAAAGACAAAAAAAGGAAAGAAATTCACACTCTTCTAAATTGTTTTTAAGCCTTGCAAACAAGCATTATGTATGTTGAAAGGGAACTCAATTTATTTTTAAAGTCATCAATTAAGATTGAACTAATTCTAAATGAAGCCTAAGTGTTTTTCTCCTATGCATGCATTTTAAAAAACATGATTAAATTAATAATTGATGGAATAATATAATAAAATGTTTACCAAAATGAACAATTTTAATCACAGAAATTTAGGCCTTAAACTCATTAATTGACCTTTCTTAATTCTTTGGATGTTCGATTGGGCCTAAACTAAAGTATGTCTAGTGTTGTATTGTTTCTATGGCTTCGACATTATTGTTTGTTGATTTTGATCCTTCTCATCCCTCTTGAAAAGAGAACGACTAAGTTATTATAAATATTCTAATTTAGATAACTTTGCAAAATTTTAGCTTTCAAATTACACATAAATTGCAAAAGATCGTAATTTTATAAATAATGCATTTTGCATGAGGGGACTTATTTTGCAACCTGATTTGTCGTTAAAAAAATGGTACAATTATTTTACCAACAAAAAAAAAGGTACAATTATATATATAAGTATGTGCAATTGTTAATTAGGATAAAAATATAGGATGTTGGAGTTGTTATGAAAGACAAATAATAGTAATAAACTCAAGTCAAATTTTGGCATATTGTATAACAAAACCCCGTTTAACATCAATAATGTAATTTAAAATAATAATTTAATCCTATTATTTTAACAATAACCAAATGATCACATAACAATAATAACAATAACAACAATCCAATAAAAATTTCGCTAAAACGTAATTACCTTGTATGAAAAACCAAATGATCACATAAAAGGAGTATTTTCAAAGAAAATTGAGACATATATTTTAAGAATGTTCTCAAAAAAGTTAGCAAAGAGAGAATGACATCATGAAAAAAAGGGAATGATAAGAGTGAACTAAAACTAAGACAAAATTAATCAAATGAATTCACAATAAAAAATAGTCAAAAATTTTAAACTAGATCAATATATCTAGACAAAAAAAACCTTCTATAAGTTGAACAAATAAACCAAAAAGACATTTAATAACTATGAATTTGGATGAAACTTAAAGAATATAAAGTAATAGATAAATTCTACCACACGAAGATAACTAAACATGAAAAACTCACGGTACATATTATTAAAAGTCACTCCACTATACCATTATATTGGTCGATCATTCTATCTAAAATCCTAGCATTGATTATCCATATCTCCACATTGGTCAACCAAACTTCTTGAAACAAAAATTTAAAACTTCTTAAGTCATGTAAAGATCAAAATAATCTATTTTGAAAAAAACTTGATTCAAAACTATTTCAAAAATTATCCAAAGTATGTACGAAGATTAAAAGATTTTTTGAAAGATTAAAATAAATCCTCTCTCAATTAAGACAAAATTTATGCATTATGCACTACATAAAATGATCATGTAATGATTAAACCCTCATTTCTTTGAAATGACCAATATAAGATTACAAAAATGATTATAACGATTTGCTTAAATCTTAATATGCTTGATTCCATCTTATTCTTAATTCTTCACTTAAATTGCATATCTGCTCTAGTTTGCTCATTTTCTCTATCCTTAAATTGCTCAATTGATTTAATTGACTCCTTTTCTCCTTTTACTCTTCCATTAAACTTAATCTTTCACATATCAACATATTAATATCAAAAAGTAAAAAAAAAATAGTGGTAACATATTTTTTTATTATCAAAATTATGGGTTAGAATTTTACTTAGTCTAATAATCATCCTTTTTTTTAATAATAACAATATTTGGTGATATTTAGGAAAATAAATGATATTGGGTAAGTTGCCCTTATGCTAAAGCAACATGTAATATATGCACCCCCTTGACTCATTCATTATGAAACGATCAAGTTTTAATATTACCATTCTCTCCCTTTTTTGTCAACATTAAAAGGGACATATAATACATATGTTTATAAACATCAAAAGGAGAAAATAGATAACTTGCCTTTCCTCTCTTTCAAAAACCTTATACCTCCTTTCATTTCAAAAACTCTATTATATAAGTAAATAATACATACAAAAAGACTTATATGCATTTTTAGGTCTTAATGAACGATGTCAATGATATAATGCTCTATTTTAGCTATGTGAGAGATTATGGACTCTCATTGTATGATAGTGAGGCCTAACAAATCATATAACATATGACATCTATTTTTATGAAAATATGGCCTGTAGTGATTTTAAGTAAATGACATTCTTCATTGTTTGTCACCATATTTTACCAAACTAATATTGTTATCCCATGCGGTTTTAAATACTTTCTTCCTTTTCAATTGTGTGTCCCTCTTCCTTTTTAAGAACATGTTGAATTTCTCTTTGATGAACTTTATACCACACACACCACAATCACTTGTAGCGGTATCTTCTTCATCAATTTTCTTATTTTTAGAAAAATTTAAACACCAAATCTCTTCTTTCTATGGCCACTTCCTCTTTGTGCAATTCATTTATTTTCATATTATAGGCGAGGAGTGATCCAACGAGCTTTTATAATGGCAAGGTGTTTATATCTTTGTTTTTTTTTAAGATAAATAAAAAATTCATTAAGTAAGCTTAAAGAGATACTTTAGGTTACAACCCAAGGGCCATGCACTATAAAGTACTAAACTATTAAATGCTTAACCACATAATCGTAATAACATCACTTAGAGTAAAACATAAGATCTAACATGAATAATAAAAGCATATCACTACTACAATTTCCACAGATTGACAAGTTTCTGGACTTATGAGATTAGTAATCCCTCCTGCAAGTGTAGTTGTCCTGATTTTCTCCAATAATCATTGTGTGATAGTTTCAACACTGGATTTTCTACTACTAAAGATCCCTAACACAACAATCATATTCCAAAAATCCTTAGCATAACACTCATCTTTGTCTTTCTCCCTAAATTAACATAACTATATCATAAAAGTGGTGTTTTAAATGTCAGTTTTAACATGATAAAACTAAAACCTAAGAAAGGAGTGACAAGGATATACATAGGAAAGGAGAATCGTTGTGAGAGAAATTGGGCAATAAGAATTGGACTAGGGATATTTGGGAAAAAAATGTTAATGAAGAGACCAACCTATTCACCTTTAGGAAGCATAGTGGATCCCTAATTGAAATGGAAGCAGATTCCATCTCCTTCCTTTATCTTAGATAAAATCCTCGATTACCTCCCCCTCACTCTGATCTCTCAAAACTCTTTGCCAAGTTCGTCAAACTCAATAATTGGGAGGCTTGCTTCCTCTCCTAATTCATTCTTTCAATATGTTTTATTAATTGACTCAAAGAGTAACTTGTTCATCGTGTAAAGCCTTGGTGTAATATAAAAAAACTTTCTTACTAAGGACAAAATAAAGTCTTTGCTTATAGGAAAAAACAAAATTAGGACCCACGAGATTGCCAAATTGCTTCCCCAATAATTCACTGAAGGTTGACTGATGATCCTTTATTTTTCTTTTCAAAATACCTCGTGTACTTCACCAAAATTCAACACTTATTATGTAGGCTTTATAGCTTACTGGGTATTTGAAAGTTTTGAGAATTTTAATTTATTCTTATGAATATAAAAGATAGTTAATGGTTTTTAGTGAACTGCTATATATGTTTAGAAGTTAAAGGATTACCTGTTGCTTATATACGTGTTATTAGTGGTATGAATGAAGGTGTTAAGACTAGAGTAACGATTATATGAGGAGATACAAAGTATTTTTCTATTATATCGAGTTTCAGCAAGGATCCTCATTGAGCATCTTCCTATTTGCAGTAGTTATGGATAAGCTTACCAAGAATATACAATTTGATGTGTCTTGATATATGTTGTTTGTTGATGATATTGTTTTAGTTGATGAAACAAAATAGGGTATTAATGTCAGTCTAGAACTTTAAAAGGATAAGCTAGAATTTAAGGGCTTTAAAATGAGGAGAACTAAGACATAGTGCTTAGAGCATTACTTTTCGGGCTGCAGGGATGCATCCAATCTAGAGATCAATATTTGTTATATAGTTAGTACCTTAGATTCACCATCCAAAATGGTATAAAGATAGATGATGATATAATTCACCGTATCAAATCATAGTGGCTAAAATAGAGGAGCGCTTCGTGAGTTTTATGTGATAAAAAATATACCAATCAAGTTAAAAGGTAAATTTAATTGTTTAGCAATTAGCTTTATCATGCTCTATAGGGTAGAGTGTTGGCCCGTCAAATAGACACAAAATTATAAGTTAATAATAGCGGAGATAAGGATGCTTCATTGTATGTGCAACCTCATAAAAAGATATAAAGTCAAAAATGAAGTGGCAAAGTACAAGTTTGGGTGGCTAATATCGATAGTATTGTTAAACCCTGAATTTTTCTTTAATTATTTTATTTTATTTTTCTTAGAATTTAGTCCATTAAATTAGCAAGCATGAATAGAAGTTGGAGTTATTAAATAGAGAGTGTTAGAATTTAATTAGAGTATAATATGGTGTTAAATGGATTAAAAGAGTTAGAGACATAAAAGACAAAAGCAGGGCCAAAATTGGGAGAACAAGACTAATGAGGGGTATAATTGGAAGGACAAGAAATGTGTCTTGAATTAGAAGAAGAGGAAGAAATCATAGAGAGAAGAAAAGAGAGGAGAGAAAAACATAGAAAAGAAAGAAGAAGAGAAGATCGTGGGAGAAGAAGGAGAAAGAAGAAGAAGGAAGAGAAATCAAGCTTGTTAGAGATAAGCTTCACCATTTTTCTTCTTGCTTTGGTACGAAAACAAAAAGAGTTATGAAGAGAATGGGATTTTGTGTTGGGGGTAAAGGAAGAAGAAGAGAATCATGAAACCCTAGTTGGATGTTTAAGGATTTTCAGTTAGGTTTTGGTTTTTCTGGCCTAGATAATCCATGGGTGGATTAAATTTAAGTTTAATTTTGTTCTTGATTATCAAAACCTTATGGGTTTTCTTTTGTAAGTTGGATCAAATGGGAAATGTGTTTGATTGAATGAAAACTTGGTTTATTGAAGGAAACCAAGAAAACCCAAGGTAAGAGCAAGAGGAAGGGCACCATTAAATTTGGGATTTCCAAGCAATTTAGATGGATAATATGTTTATGATTATCGTGATAATGAGTCAATTCTTGTTTGCTTGGGTGTTTAAATTGCTTGAATTGAATTGTTGTGATTGTTATAAAATACATGATGATTTATTACCATGATTATGCATAAAATGATGTAATGACATTTAGCATGGATCAAAAGAGGAAAAGAAGCATAAGAAGCATGAAAATATGATTATATGATGAAATGGATTTGAGCATAAGAATTTCCTTGTGATTGGGCAAGAGAGGAACCATTTTGTTCGTCACATGCACGTTGACTAAAGCCTTCTCCCGGCTGCTTGCTTGTGGCATATGAGATCCTAAGAATTGAACTTGTTTTGTTCAAGGTGTAAACTTCAGTTTTCCTGTTTCGTTTCATGGGACCTTTGAGTCATTTGTTTATGCATTGAATTTCAATTTGTGAGCATGATGCATAGCTTGAGTGTTATATGATGATTATATTTTCTATGACATAATTATGTGATAATATTTTGAACTATGGTACTTTGAGCTAGAATTGTGAATACCTGTTTGATTGGAATAATCTATATACATACATATATAGATGTATATTTATGTGTGTGTGTATGCTTGACATGTGACTCGTTATCACTAGCTATAAACATATTATCCACTGAACTTAGTAGCTTAGCCCATTATTTGTCTACTCCTCAGGCGTAGAACAAAAGAATCGGTGATCCTTGCAAAGATTGGCAACTCCAAGATTAGAGACTTTTGAAATTAAGTTAGTAACTACATCTTGGGTAGCTTTATAAGCATATCAATATGACCATCCATTGTGGGTTGTATTTTGTAATTTGTACTAAGCCAATAATGTAGCTTTTGATATGTAACTACATCTATTGTACTAACTCTTTGATTTAGTAATGAGATCAACATTTGAAAACATCTTTGTGTATGTTCATATACATCTTCTAGTTGGGTTATTAATGGTTAGTTGTGGTTGAAATTATATGTGTAAATTTTTGTGTTGTTGGATTGCTGGAATTTGGGTTTTGTCCGAGGGTTTCGTCGCGGCGAACCTTTCCAGAAGGGTTGAATTGTGTTAAATTTTGCATCTTCACCGCGATGTAATTTTTTCGAAAGATGTCTCTCACTGAACCCTGGGTCTTCGCCGCGGCGAGGCCAGAAGTTTGCCGAGGCGAACTTCTCCTAAAGGGTCGATGGAGATCATTCAATGGTTTTGCCATGGTGAAATAGATAGTTCGCCGTGGTGAACCCGCCACTGCTTCCATATTGAAATTTCTTGCAAATTCAATGTTTTCAACTTTTCCTTTGTATGATCCTCACCCTATCGTCCCAAGTGGTTGCCTTGAGATTGGGAACGAGACCGGAGCCCAACAAGTATAATGAGAGAGAAGATAAGACATCTTAATGCCTCAATAAGAAGATGTGAGAAGATTATATTTGAGGACTGCAAGAGAAGAAGAGGAAGAGCCAGCAAGAGTTAGGTGGTTGTGATGAAGAAAGATATATCCTACTAGAAATTACCAATGACTTAACCCTCCATAAAAAAACTTTGACAAACTAGGATATGATTAGAGGACCCTATATAAAGAGATCCTTCTCTTTTCATAGGCCTTTTGAATCTTGTGTTTTGATTCTCGTATTTTTTTATTAGCTTTAATACCTTTGTTTATGCAATTGTTCCTCCAGTTATTTTATTTTAAATTGTTTGTTTATTTTTTTGCTTATTTTTGCTTATTTATTTACCTACTTTTATTTTTATTTTTATTTTATGAAGTTATTATTTACGTATTTGTCTATTGGTTTCTTCCAACCATTTTTTAGAAAATGTTTTAGAACTATAAAAAAAACTTCTCTATTAAACAAGAATAAAACTTTGTATTTTTGAACTTTCTCCAATCCTACATTTCAGGAAGATTTTTAATGACAGATTGTTATTGTACACTATAAGAAAAATGTAGATTAGCGACGGAAACTTAGCAACGGAAAAATTTCTATCAGCAATTAGCGACGAAAATATGCTTTCCGTCACTAAAATTGAGTGATTTAGCGACGGTACTAATAGTCGTCGCTAATTTTGGAGAAAATTTGTCCCGACAAAATTTGCAACGGACATTAGCGACAGAACAGTATAGCCATCGGTAATCAATTACCGACGGAAAATATACCGTTAGAAATTAGTGACGAAAAGCATATTTTCGTCGCTAAAATTGAGTAATTTAGCAACGATACTAATACTCGTCGCTAAATTTGGAAAGATTTCGTCACGGCAAAATTAGCGACGGAATTTAGCGACAGTATATGTTCCGTCGCTAAAAATGGAGGAAATTTTTGGCGGAATAAAAAATTTTGGGTTTACATACGAAAAATTCCGTAGTTAAATTCCGTTGATAAATGAATTTAGCGACGAAAATTTTCTTTCCGTCGGTAAAAAAGCGAGAATTATTAGCGATATAAAATTTTTTTGAATTTACCTACGAAAATTTCTGTCAGTAATTCCGCGGTAAATTCTTTTTAAATATAAACTCACCCGACATCTCCCTCCCACTTCTATCTTCTTTTTCCTTTCTTCTTCTTC
>JANVCQ010000005.1:42821023-42833315 GCA_025531925.1 Erythroxylum plowmanianum | reverse complement strand
TTTAAATTGTTTTTGTGTGAATTAACTTCTGATTTTCTTGTAGAATTTTGCGAAAAGATTTAAAGATCTATTCAACCTCCCCTTCTAGATCGTTTACACCTAACCTATTTTTGTTTTATAGCTACTTTTTTCATTAGTTAATATATTAGTTGCCTTGTAGTTCAACAATATTTAATTAGGTATTATAATAAGTAAACAAAAAAAGTATACTCTGTAAGTCTAGTGAGTTATGAAATAGAATATAGAAATAAGTGGATGAAAACTTTAGCATAATAATTTTTTGAGTACAAATTTAAATTTTTATAATAGTTCAAATCCTATTAAACCGAAAAAGTTGTACTCTTTGCCACAATAGGGATATGAGTTGTGAGTCATTGCTACGAGAAAGAACAAATAACTTAGTTCTTATTGTTAAACAACTAGACGTTTTGCTAATCTGTTTTACTTTCCTATCAAGACAATGACCTTTTATGCACCACAACAATAACAAAGACAATTTCATCATAATTGGTTAGATTTCAAAATCCTAACTTCCCAACTCATTCATCCTACCTTGAAAGAACAAAGTTTTAAAAAGTAACTAAGTACAGGCAATCGTTGATGCTAAATCTTACGTGACTCGGCTAATTTTGTGATTGAGCTGAATCTGTTGTCTTCGTCAAAACACCATCATTATTTCAAAAAGCTAATGGGCCGATCTCAACCATAAAAATTTCAGAATAGGTAGGCCTCAAAGTTTGGAATCTAATTCCATTATGTGGGCCCAGGGTTTGCTTTGGGCAAGGGCAAGGTGGACATCTACTCATAACATATATTTATAAGTAATAAAATAGGATTTATTTTAATCCTTATAAAAATAAAATGAAACAAAATAGACCTTACTCATAAAAAAATAACAAAAATTACTGATATTTTATTTATTTTTATTATACCCAAAATTAAGAAAGAATAGAAACATGTTTTGCTTTTCGGTCTATAAAAGATTTAAGAACGTCCGTTTCTGGGCCTGATTGTTTCGTGTTTTCATATCAACCTACTTCAACCGGAGCTCAGAGCTCGTCTCTTACAAGCTGACCTGTGCATTGCGGCTCTTCTTCTAGCAGGAGCTTAACCTTTTTTTTCCCTGATTTCTGTTTTCGGGTAATTATCTCCATCTTTTTAGCCTGTGTTGTTTCCGTCAAAGAATAGTCTTTCCCATTTAGATTAATTCCCGGTTTCAGATCATGTGAATTTCATTTTATGAGTTGATTAATTAGGTTATCATACTTGCAGTTCGTTGTTTTCTGTTTTGATTTGGAATTTGGGTGATGGTCGGTTTAGTTGGGTTTAGTGTTTAGAGTTGTCATTTCTTATTGCCTACTAAAATTTGGTCTGTCGCGTTATCATCCATGCAATGCTTGTTTTCTTTGTAAATTTGATTGGTTAGAGGGTTGGGGTTAAAGGGTTGTGAACTTTTGAACTGAATGTCAAAACCTTTTGATTTTTAGGTTTTTGTGGGAGTGATGGTGGGGTGGCAACGACATTTGCGGTCTTTCGTTTGTCAGATTGGGAGAAGAGAGTACAACTGCACTTCTTTTGCTAACCTCTCTTCTGCTTATTCTGCTTCTCGTGTACACTCCTCCCTTTTAACAGGTTGCTGTATGCCAAAACTATCTATTTTCTTTCTCTGCTTGTTGTGGAATTTCTTGTTCTTGTTTCACTTCTGGAAAAGAGATTTTATTTTTATTTTCTTGGCAACCTTCTGCTTACGGTTTGTTTTCACTTTGAGTTTTGAATTATATGCGTTGCGGTGCAGGTGAATTACCACGTTGGCAGAGATTTTGGGAGCCACCTTCTTTTAACATTTCAAGGCCTTTTTATCAGTATTTGCAACAGTCGGTAATTCTTGGCTTCTGAGATTGTGCATCACAATTTGTGAAGATTAGATATCCTGAGGAGATTATTTGTTTTTCTTTTTCTTTTTCAAACTTTTATCATTGATTGATGTACCTTATGTGGTTATAGGGCATTTCCAGTTCAGTGAAATTGCTAGCAGAAGAGGAGACACCTGTTCGATCTCCGCTAACTCCTGTCTTGGCATTAAACACTGGAAAACCTGAAGAAACAAAGGCAGTTTCAAAACCTTCAAAAGTTCAAGCTATATTAAAGGGCATAAAACAGGTGTAAGATCCTTCTGTGAAATCCCTTGGGTTTTATTGCAACTACCGTTGGGTGTTATACCTGGCGAAAGAAAAAAAACTAAATGTTGAAAAGAGATAAACGGCAAGAAAGTGACACCTTTAGTTGAATTCATCAGGTGTAGCTACATCTGAAGGGCTTTTCCAGATTTTATACATCTTCTTAAATAGAGGTAATTTGGCCTCCAGAATTTTGGGACTTGCTGCTGGATGGCCCTACGACCTCCTAGTACTTCTGATACTAGTATGTTGAGACCCGTTATAATTAGCAGTATAGTAGGAAGAGAAGGTTTGGGCAGATTGGTAATTTGGAGAGTGTGTAGGGGTTGTGAGGAGAGATATGATGTGAGGAGAGATATGATGCTGAAGTTGTCCACCAGCAACAGGTTGAAATGATGGGTATCACCGAAGACCTTGTAGCAGTGTTAAAGCGCAGAAAAATTAATAGGGAGCTGGAAGTGCTGATTAAGTGGAAGGAGCTTCCTCACTGTGAGAACACTTGGGAGAATTTTGACTTCATTGACAACCAATTCCCTTCTTTCCACCTTGGGGACAAGGTGGCTTCTTTTGGGGGGGGTATTGTTGAGACCCGTTATATTCAGCAGTATAGTAGGAAGAGAAGGTTTGGGCAGATTGGTAATTTGGAGAGTGTGTAGGGGTTGTCAGGAAAGATATGATGCTGAGTTGGATAGTTAGTTAGAAAGAGGGGAATAAAAGATGTAGGTGGGAACAGATGGGGATTATCTCTATGAATTGGTTATGAAAACTTTCTATTGGGGAGGTTGGCTAGCCCTCGAAGCCTAGCATATCAATATACTGCATTTCTCATCGTTTTCTCTTCTTCTCTGTTTTTCTTAATAGTTCACTGCTTATTTCTCTTATACTGTTGTTGATTACTGGTTTGGGGCTAGTTAGGATTTTGGGATCCTAACAGTATAATTGTTTCTTTGCTTGTTAGGTTGCAATAATGAAGCGTGTTCGGCATCCAAATATTGTTCTTTTCATGGGTGCAGTAACGCAGCCCCCAAATTTGTCCATAGTGACAGAATATTTATCAAGGTTGTGGGTTCTTTCCCTTGTGACATTCCTTTTGTTCTATTTCTCTCAAGCATGAGTTTAGACAGAATCCCCATCTTCCAATTCTTTTGGGGAAAAATCTTCCGTTTTTTTTGCTAGATATTTAAAAACTTTTTACTATTGTGGTTTGATTAAATCTGTGGTTTTTCATTCAGAGGTAGCTTGTTTAGGCTGTTGCATAGGTCTGGTGCAAGAGAGGTGTTAGATGAAAGACGTCGTATGAATATGGCTTATGATGTGGTATGCATTTTTGCTTATATGGTCACTACCTTTGCTTTGATTTTAGCTTGCCAAGAGCTTTTTGTCATATCTTTCAAAACTAATCAAGGTGCTTTGAACTCTCACAGGCAAAAGGCATGAATTATCTTCACAAACGAAATCCTCCTATTGTCCATAGAGATTTAAAGTCTCCAAATCTTTTGGTTGACAAGAAGTACACAGTAAAGGTGAGAGTTGAGACAGTTGACTCCAAATTTGGCTCGTTATAGATCTCTCTTTCATGGCCTGTTTAATGATTGTTTGATGCCTCAGAAGTGAAATCTTGGGATTAAACTGGAGCTCCATCTGGAGTGAGATATCCAAAAATAGAATTTCTTACAAGGTTCCTGTGTATATTTATGGATGTCACAGCACCCTTAAGTTGTTTTCCAATGTAGGCAGTTGGTTGTTTATCAATATGTCACATGGATGGAGACCTGGACATCATCCAAACCCTGTCCAATCCCAATTAGTTTCTCGCCATTATCAACTTGGCATGGCTGTTTATGCAGCCCTATGCAATTTACAATTTTTCTAGTATCTCCTCTTGTCATGGATATGTTACTGTTTAGAATTGTTACTTGGCAAGGTGATTCTTTTTGTATATCTGTTAACTAAATAATCATGTTTGTGCTGTTTGAATTTTGTGATGTGTAGAGTTTTGCCGTTGATCCAAGTGCTGATATTAATTATGCAATATGTCTAGGATTTTCTGTTTATTGCACTTAACTCTTTTGTTTACTTTCTTTGACCTGATCAGGTTTGTGATTTTGGCCTTTCTCGATTAAAAGCAAATACATTCCTGTCATCAAAGTCTGCAGCTGGGACGGTAAGTGGTTCTGAACTTATCCACTGTCTTATAATTCTTTGTTTTAAGTTGTTATGAACATGCTATTCTGATATTATGATCTTATGTTCATTTGTCCTATCTATTAGCCTGAGTGGATGGCACCAGAAGTTCTCTGCGATGAACAGTCAAATGAGAAATCAGATGTATACAGCTTTGGTGTCATCTTGTGGGAGATTGTAACACTGCAACAGCCCTGGAGCAATTTAAATCCAGCACAGGTTTGTGTTCTGGAGTTGTTAATTACTTCTGACATCATACAATCTTAATGTAGTCTTAT
The DNA here is from genome assembly GCA_025531925.1 of Erythroxylum plowmanianum. Taxonomy (NCBI): domain Eukaryota; kingdom Viridiplantae; phylum Streptophyta; class Magnoliopsida; order Malpighiales; family Erythroxylaceae; genus Erythroxylum; species Erythroxylum plowmanianum. The sequence continues at coordinate 42,828,676 of JANVCQ010000005.1, read as the reverse complement.
TCTGAGTTGACTTCTTATTTATGTTGTTTGGGAAGCAGAATTGAGGAAGTCTAGCAATTTGATAGTGAATAATTGATATTTTGGGCATACCACGAGTTCAGTAAAATAATATATCTGCCAGTTCGACTCTTTTAATAAGTACAGAACATATTGGTTCTTTTTGTCGACTAGCTATTTGATGCACACCCTATCTTGTAACCTTTTTTGGTCCTTGATTGTCTGTTATGATATACCTCAGCAATTGGCTGACCTGGGGCCCAAGTGCTGGGCATCTATTTAGGGATGGATATCCGTGAAAGTTAAGTAGCTTCACTTACTGACTATTTAGACATCCCAGGTTTACTCATGGAAACTTCCCAGCAATTCCCAACTTGCAGTCTACCTGCTGGGAGAGTTGTTCCAAAATGATAATCTTCCCTTGTGTTTCCACCTTTTGATTTGTAATCATTTTGGTGCTTTCTCTTTCTGCATTTACAGCTGGAAATTTATGGATATGATGCCTACCTTGTAGGTTGTAGCTGCTGTTGGTTTCAAGGGAAAAAGGCTTGAGATTCCAAGAGATTTAAATCCTCAAGTGGCCGCCCTTATTGAGGCTTGCTGGGCAATGTGAGTTCGAAGTTCTAGTTTTGGTTTTAATCCTCATCTCTCGTTAAGCCAGTGTGCCTGGTGGTTATTTGTTTGTTATTGTTGTTATTTAATTTTTATACTGTCTCAATACAAGTGGCTTTCCTGCAGTGAGCCTTGGAAACGTCCCTCCTTTGCTAATATCATGGAATCTCTGAAGTCTGTGATTAAATCCCTTGCACCCCATTCTAGTCCTGCTGATATGCCATTACTTGCGTGAAGGGTGGAACACCATAGGTCTTATTTATGCACATAATACAGCATTCTTTTGCGATTCAATATCTGGCAAGGATAGCACTGCCTAGATAGTCTCAGGTGCGCCATATTCTTCAACTCTGATCTACACATCCCGGTTTAATAAACCATATATTTACGTCGATTCACTCTCATGAGACTTCCGGCAGATGCACCTAAGCATCAACTATTCCTTAAAAGAGGAATGCATGCTCTCTGCAGTCATTATATGAGTTGCAAATCTGGTCTGATGGGTTTAAAATAATTCTTCATTGAAGCTTGCTTTGATCAACTGTCCTGATATTTTGATTAATTCACTTGGCCGCAGAATCATTGATGTACATGTCTGTCATCTCGAAACTCGAGAATTTTGTGTTTTTAGCTCTGCCAGAGGAACTACATCGATGCCTTAAATACATTTTCTTTTGCCTGTAACACCGGCTTCCTTAATGGGAAGTCTGTATAAATTTGTTTCATCATTTTGTATGTAAAATTTGTAACTTAAAATTAGCTCAATGAAATCGTTGGCATTTTTTCTTCATCATGCAACTGTTCCATTCTTTTTCTTTCCACCGCAAATCTCGAGGACGCATCTCCATTTTACGTTTCTTGATGTTTAACAAGTAAATTAAAAAAATAAGGGCGATGAAAATAGACAGAGCGGAAAAAGGCTTGTTTAAGACATGTAACTGCACAATGTTACATGAACTCTCATTTTGGGAATATAGTAATGATAATGAAGCCTGATAGAGGGTATTGGGATTCTTGCATAACTGTCTATTATGCCATCATTGTGTTTTCTACTTCTTCTTTTCTGGGGATCTTGTTCCTTATACGCTTCGCAATTGCAAATTGTTTATTTTCTGGAGCGAACAAACACTCGACTCAGCTCTACGATCATGAGTTTAAGCCAGCTACCAGTTTTGTTTGGGTTTGCTGGCTTCACTTGGATATGCGGGGAAATTTTGAAATTTCCCTCCCTATTGGCCAACCCCTTGGTGCAAACAGCTCGCTTACGCTTGGAGTTGGAGTTAGTAATATGGTATTCTTATTAGGTAAATTAGTGTCATGTTGTTGTTCTAGTTAAATGGTATATCTAGTTTAGCGAAAAGCATTCCTCCCTTAGTGATAAATTGTAACTTGATTTTCTATGTTGGGTTCACAATATTAGAACTGAAATACCCAACCATCTTTATGATATTTGCCAATTTAGGAGAAATATTAGAGTTTGAGAATTTTAGTAGGTGTTTTCTCCCATTCTCTTGCATCCAAACAAAAACTCGATTGCTAGCAGACTCTGCTTGTGCACTGAGGAATTCAAGTCACTGTTTACACAAAAATAAAATTTATCCAGCTCTGGAATTAAAAAGCTACCGCTCTTAATTGTTTTTTAGTTAATAGCACATTAGATATAAAAATAAAATTTATATGGAAGGGATTGCGCTTTTATAAGATAAGATAAAACTACCTCTTGTCTCTAGAAGCAGTGCAGTAGGCCATCTTTCTTTAAATAAGAAACAAATCTACCCTACAAGATTTGCCTAAAATGTGATTGGTCAGTTACATAGCTTCGCCACTAAGTATTACGACCAACTGCAAGTGGGCCACCATTTCAAACACGTAACAGTAAACTACCAATTGCATACCAGAAAATGAAATCTAGAAACCTGGTCCAAAATATCTAGTACCCACTTGTCTCCTAACCACAAAAAAAAAAATTGCAATTAACAAGATTAATATTTTAAATACATCACTACCAGCGGGTTAAGGTCGGTGACTTGATTTATGCTCCTCGTCGTTTCAGTGAGTGAAAAATAATAACGAAAAATGGCTCGAAATTCTTGTGGCCGTGGCCGTGGCCGTGGAAGATGCAGCGAGCCTTCACCGCCTCTTTTAAGATTTTTATCGAACAGTTTGTCGGCGATCACTCTTATATATCATTTCAGCCCCTCGAATTTCACGGACACGCTGTTAATCCCCATTCCTTGGGCCTCCTCTTTTCTATTTCATCCTACTGAAACCACATTTAAAGTTCTTTGATCGTTCTGATGAGCTCAGAAGATGCTGAAAAGTACCACAAATCACCCCATAAGCCTTCCTCTTCTTCGTCTTCTGAACCGGAGACAACGCCGCCGGTGAGTGTTTCTTATCATTTCCCATCTGGGTCTTCGTTCATGGAGGACACAAGCTTCTCTGCTTCTCCTGTGATGGATTTCGAGGCGTTCTCTGCTTTCAATCCTTCGAATTATGCTCCTCCTCCTGTGTTTGAGTTCAAAGCAAGCCCGGTTTCAGAAACAGTTGTCAAAGCTGAAGAAATGGAGGAAGAGAGTAGTGGGGTGCCTCGGCCATTGGACTGCTTACAAGGGACTCCAATTCCGCCATTTTTGTCCAAGACTTTTGATCTTGTAGATGATCGGAATTTGGACCCGATAATTTCGTGGGGTGCAAAAGGAGCGAGCTTTGTGGTTTGGGACCCTGTTGAATTCTCTAGGATTGCGCTCCCTCGCAATTTCAAGCACAACAATTTCTCAAGTTTTGTTCGTCAACTTAATACTTACGTGGGTATTGCAGTGTCATAACAACCTTAATCGGGTTATTGTGCTCTTTCTTTGATGTATATTTGTTCCGATTTTGTGTATTGTTTTGGGACTTTGTCTGACTTTTGTGGGTTTTGCTGACAATGTTTTCTTTGTAATTGGATTAGACACTGATCAATCATTAAAATTTTGTACTATAATAGCGTTTTTGGATGATGTATATATTTCTCAGGTTTTGAATAGGCTCTGGGTGTATCGTTGTGTTAGTTGTATAGCGTTGGTTTAAGATCATGTAGTTTGGATGTTTTAGCTTATGTAATTGGGGGCACTGTTCATGTAAAGTGGTGTTCATTTGGGATTGTTGTAATGGGGTTTACCTCTAGTGAAGTAAATACATTATTGGAAGTAATCAAGTTTATTAGGTGTATTTCTTCTTCGTGAAACTGGTATAGAAGATTTTTAAGCAAATGATTAAGGGATCTGCATTCTGCTGATATTCATACTGCAAGGAAAGACATCCTTCCCCTCTGGGTCTGAAATGGAGCGGGGAGTTGCATCTTTCACAGGTAGAATTTCAGGTTTCAGTAGAGCAAATAATATAACAGTGAGCTGCTTGTTATATCTAACGGCATTATGCATGTTACAGAATCCTGTTTCGTGTTTTACAGATGATTTTAAAGTTACAACTCAATTCTTTCTGTGCATTAAATCAAATGGTTTCAGATTATCTTTCATGATCCACATCTTTGTGACTAATGTGCAGTAAAATGAACTTCAGCTTCTTCCCAATTCATTCTTGAATCACTTTCATCATGTATTCAGGGTTTTCGCAAGGTCAACACTGATAGATGGGAGTTTGCAAATGAAGCTTTCAGACGAGGTGAGAAGCATCTGTTAAGAAACATACAGAGGCGCAAGTCCCCACATTCGCAGCAGATTGGAATCTACACTGGGTCCTCCACTGAATCTGGAAGGGCTGGACTAGAAAGTGACGTTGATAAATTGATGAAAGAAATGAGTGTGATGATGAATGGCGTAGAAGAATTGCAACAACAGCAGTATGGAACAGTTCATCGCATGGAAACTGTTAATCAAAGGCTTCAGGAAACAGAGCAAAAGCAGAAACAAATGATTTCTTTTCTGGGGAAGTTGTTTAAGAATCCTACATTCTTAGGTCGCCTTAGGGAGAAAAGGCAACAGGGAGAAATTGCTTCATCTAGAGAGAAAAGGAAATTTCTTAGGCATCAACAAAGTGAGCCGGATCAATCTGAGTCATCTATGGAAGGTCAAATTGTGGAGTACAGATCTGACTGGAGAAACCTAACATTATCTTCTGCTGCCCCAGCTACAAGTCCAGTTCCTGTTGAACGACCTGATGACACTTTACATGGTATGGTAGAAATGGGTCTAGGAATAGAAGATGTGCCATTTCAAACAGAGAATGCTGTGTCAGATGATTTCGCCATGTCAGATGAATTAATGCTATCACAACCATTCGGTAAAATCACAGAACAGGCTGTTGAAGGGGTGTGTAGTTCAAGAAGTGATGATACTTACAAGGGAAAGAGTCTGATGACCCCAAAACAGGATACTACTCCTGAATATTTTATCTCTTGCCCTGAGGATTTAACAATGCAGAAGAATTTTTTGGAATTCTCATCGCCTGGGATGGAAGGTATGGTAAAACAAGACAATGAATGGACTACTGGATTCGAGAGTCATGCTGGTCTGCCTAGTTCTAGCAGTGAGTTATGGGATAATATTATCAATTATAGTTCGCCAGAGTTGGGGCCAACAGGCAGCTTCTCAGATATGTGGGATCTAGGTTCTGTACAACCAGCAGGTGGTTCGAACTTTGATAGGCAGCTAGCTGAGGGAAAACCTGTCGATGAGACGGGGAGTCACTCTACACAGCTGAAAGATTGATAGATTACAAAACTTAGATCGATAGGGCTTCATTTACAAAACTTAGATCCATAGGGCTTCATCTGCATTAGCTCTTGTTGCCCTCGTGGAATTTAGCTATTTTTTGGTCGATAGGGTCTATTGACTGAATTTTATTATGAATATCAACTAATTGATTGCTAGATTTTATTTGTTATGCCTAACTTATTTGTCATTTATAATGTCCAATTACCTTCATTTATTAGCTAATTCTTTTATCTCCATATTCTTTCCTCGAGTTTAATTGCACCATTCTATGCTAAATAACAATTCGTTTTTATTATACATGTTGGTTGTAGGTACTAATTAGTACCTAAGTTGTGAACCTTGCAGGTGTAACTAGTGAGAGGATTCAGAGCTGGTGGGCTAGTCAGAGGAGACATTCGAATTATCCTTCTCCTGTAAATTTTATGGTTGGATACAAGAGGATGTTTTTGCCATCTCTAAGATGCAAGAGAAGTAGTCGCAGCAAGCACTGCGTCGCTGGAAAATAGGATGGACTACCTTCTTTGAGATAAAGAGTAATACCTGTGTCTTTGTTTTTTGTGCAAAGACAATAGGTAGGTTCATTGTATAATGTTGCAGATGGTTTTTATGTAGTAGTAGTTTTTGTCTGCCAATCCATCTTTAACTGATAGAATGAAGCTGGCGCGTTGGGCTCCAAAAACTTTTATCTGGGTCTGCGGGATCAAATTTCATCTTTTTAGTCTGATGGTTAACATGCATATGATGTTCCTCAACCAATGTCTGCTGCAAGTGCGACCCCTGATGTTCCATTATCATTTTGAAAGGAATCTTGAGAATAATTTAAATGTTGGACCCTTTTGCTATATATGATTCCACTTTATTCCTTAACGCATAGTTCCCCCAAAAAATAAAAAGGGTTTGAATTTGGTTTGTGCTTACTATAGGAATCTGTTAACAACAATGTGGATGTTATGTTTTTATGCTTGCTCCAATCATTTTTTAACCACAGTTAGGCTCACCCATTCACTATTAAACGTAAGATCCGGTATTAAATAGGTTGACCACCTCTTTCTTAACAACTTATTTCATGTTAGGATCAGTCGTTTTTGGGGCTTGTAGTCATCTTTTAATAATACTCTATATATGTAAATGTATTGATTCATCCTCTTAATATCATTAATGGTATATCCTATAACATCTCGATGTAATCTAAGGACTTCCAACTATTTTTCAATTTCAACTTTACTTAGTGCCCGTTTGGTTGAGCTTTTGAAGGGTCCAAAAGTATTTTTTTCTACCGTAAAAGCTATTTTAAGAAAAAAGTAAGTGTTTGACAATAAACTTCAAAACACTTTTGAAGTAGAAATAGCTTTTTAAAAATTTCAAATACAGCTTTTTCGGGAAGCTAATTTTCCGTCACTTACGTAAAGGAAAGCCCCAAATACGTCTGTTCTGTTTCTTCTGTTCATCAGTCACCACGCTTCTGCTCAATCACTCTCATCTTCTTAAGACACAGGTTAGTTCTTCTAATATTATTTCTTCTTTATATTTTTCGTCTTCTCCTCCTGAAAGTTTATTTTTCTGCGGCTTCAACGCATAAGATCTGCGTCAAAAGCAAAAGAGTCTGCGTTGACGCAGACCTCGTCTACGTTAAATGTAGATGACTCTGCATTTGACGCAGACTCCTCTGCGTTTAACGCAGAGCGTTCGTTTGCGTTAAATGCAGAGTCGTAGTCTGTGTTAAACGCAGACAAGCATGTTTTTTATGGGACATTTGTTGGATTTTGTTTATGGGACGTCTGAAAAACCATGCCTTTTATGGGACGTTTGTTGGATTTTGTTCGGTTTTGAATATTTTGTTCAGGAGAATATTAATCAGTTTGCAAAGTTCAGTACCACATTTGTTTCGTTTGTAGTTATGAGAACAGTTGTTGGTGTCTGAATGGAAGCTTTCTTGCCCAAAATTTGATTAAAGATGACTCCCTTCTCTTATTCTTGATAAACTTGGAAAAGTTGTCTCCTTTACTTTTTGTCGTGATCTATTGCTATATGATAGCTCTTACATGTTTATATTACTGAAGTTCTATAAATGTCGAATACGGTGACAGTATCATTGATTTAACTTGTATGTACAGTATCATTGATTTCTTTTTGTTGTAAATGTTACGACCATTTTGTATGTGTATAAACTTCCATAGTCATTTTGGTTATGCTTATATATTTCCTTATACTTGTTAAATTCCTTGTTATATGCAGTGGAGATTTTGTTATTGATAGAAAATGTCAATACCAAGCTAAGATATTCAAGGTGGGGATAAATTGAAAAAAAGGATTAAAGCGGAGTGGA
>JANVCQ010000005.1:42782672-42798177 GCA_025531925.1 Erythroxylum plowmanianum | reverse complement strand
AATATAAGTTAATTATTTTTGTGTAGGAGAACAACAATTTTAAAACATTTAAAGAGGAAGGGCTTGAACTTGAGCTTAAATGTAAGTTGGATAAAATTTTTGAATGCTTGGGTCGAGGAGAAATTACATTTTGTTCTATAGTTGACCCTCCATAAGAATAACAAGAAGTTGAGGAAGTATATGTTCCTTCTCCACCTGATAGCTATAATGTTCATCATCAATTGTCAGGCTATCATAATCATGAGAATATAGATGAGATTAGTGACATAAACAATTATCAAGTGACTGGTGACTGGGAAGAGGTATGGAGAGAACCCACCCTGACCCTTACATCTACTCTTGTTGCTACCCCTCAAGCTTCATATGATGAAGGGAGTGAGAGAAGAAGATGCAAAAGCGTTCTGGAGAATGAAAGTTTACAAAGCAACAAGAGTGCAAGAACTGATTCCACTAAAAAGGTAGGAAGATCTGCAGCAATGCATGAGAGAATTGACGATATGATGCAATTGATTCAAGAGAGACAGAGTTCAACAATAGAGATGAATACTTATATTATGAAAATTTTGAACACGATGAATATTGGTACATCACAAAGTACTGGTGCAGGTGCGTCCAATCATGATGTTACGAATGTTTTGGAAAAAATATATACTTTGCCTGGTTTAGAGACTGGTACTCCTGAATTTTGGTTTGCTTGTTTGTTGATTGAAGATCCACAAAGAAGAGTCATTTTTTCGGTTTACCAGATGATTCAAAGAGAGTTGAATGCATAAAGTTTATGTATGAGTATGACAAACCTAAAAAACATTAAACATAGTTTCTATCTATGCATTACTATCTTTTGTTTATTGTTTTTATTATTTGTGTACTTATGTTGACATGGTATGTTTTAAGACATTATAAACTTGGTTAGCTTATTTTATTATATTATGATATCTTATTGGTAATCTATAATTTTATCACGTGTTATATTATTTATTTCTTTATATTTAGACATATTAGTGTTATGTTTATTTAGAATATAATTTTAATTGTTGATTTGTAGGTATGATAATAATGTTATGCAAATTATGCAACTTCTGCAAATTATGCAATTTTTTGATAGTGAGATTGAGTTTTGGGCTTCGATCGCTTGTGTAGCAGGTTACATGGGTGTATTTTTTTAACTATATATACAAGAAACCATGCATGACTTCCTATCAAATAGGAGAACTATGAATGAATGAATTATTTAATGGTCATGAAAATGGTGTTTTAATACATTTAGGATGAATCAAAATACATTTCGTGAATTAGAGATGTATAGTTTTAGAAAATAATTATGGTTTGAGACCTTCCGATAGAATGTCTATTTTGGAGAAAGTAAGTTTATTCGTGTACGTCATAAGTAAAGGTTCTCCTAATAGAGATGCCCAATAATGCTTTCAACATTCAGGTGAAACTGTAAGTAGAGTTTTTAAAAAAGTAATGAGTGCCATGGATGAATTTTCAAGGGATTTACTTGTACCAAACAATCCCGAATTCAAGGAGATCCTGCAACAAATTGCCAATAACACTAGAGATATGCCATATTTTAAGGTATTTTAATATGTTCTTACTCCCCCTTCATTATATTTTTCATTGAAAATTATTGTTTTATCATCTTATGATCATTGTTTCATATTAGGATTACATTGGAGTTATTGATGATACACATATACCAGTAGTTGTTGCAGAAAAGGATCAAATGAGATATAGAGGACGGAAAGGAATAACGACTACAAATATATTGACAACATGTGACTTTAACTTACTATTTACGTATGTTTTAGAGGGTTGGGAGGAATCAACACACGATTCTCATATTTTTCTTGATACAATTGGTAATCTGAGACTTAAATTTTCAAAACTACCGATAGGTAATTTTAAGATTTGTAGGAGTTGCTATTCATGATTTAGACTTTTTATGATGTCATCTATAATAATTATATTTCCTCTATGGAGACTCAGATAAATATTACTTGGTTGACAAAGGCTATCCAAAAAGAGAAGGATATTTGATACCTTATCATCAATCAAAGTTTCGTGGTGCAAATCTAAGAGAATCTTGAGAAGTTTTTAATCGAGCTCATTCATCATTGAAAAGTTGTATTGAGAGGGCTTTCGATGTACTTAAGGCTTGATGGAAGATATTAGAGAAAATGCCTAAGTATTCATTGATAGATTAAAATAGAATAATTTGTGCAGCTTTTGCGTTGCATGACTATATTAGAAGAAGTACAATTGGCGACCCGACTTTTAACATCATCAATCAAGATTATGAATTTATACCTTCAGATGTATTTCAAGATGTTGAAGTTAACTCTACGCAAGAAGGCATTGAAGAACAGAGAACTCGAGACATGACAACTATTCATGATAATATTACTTCTAGTTTAATGGCAGTTAGACGTCGTTCTTAAATTGTTAATTTCTTTGCTTTAAATGATGGTATTCATTTCTTTTGTTCTATTTGAATTGTGTTTTTAAACTTCATTTGGATTCTTCTATTTTATGTTTGGATGTATCATCGTCATCATCGTCATCGTCATCGTCATCATCATTATTATTATATATTCTATGTTTTTTATAGAGTTATAATCTTAATTTTTGTATAATTAAATATCTAAATACTAAAGTATATAATATTTATATCCTTATAATTTTTTAAATGTAGTCAATTTACACATAAATATAATACTAAACAACTAATTTTACCATACATCTCTAACAAACAGCTGATTCAATCTACTGATCAAATAAGGTGATATAATTAGCTATCAGCTACAGCTAACAGCTAAGGGGTTGTTTGTTTTCGTTGTTTTGTTGTTGTGGTTTTTATAAAAAAAGGAAACATCCTCTTAAAACATGTTTGGTTCGTTATTGTTGCATTATGATGTTTTCAAAAATAAAAAACCATAACAGTTTCACAAAAATAGAAAAAAGATGTTTCCCTAATATTTCACAACAGGTTTTCGTGTATTCTTAAACTTTTTTTTTTCACAAAACGTTTTGAGTGTTTTGAAAACATGTTTCTCTTCTCTGTGTCGTTGTCTATGTCATCTACCGGGTCTTTTGCAGGTTGCGATTTCTCAAGTTTGTTTTCATATTTGTTGCTTATGAAATCTAACATCAAGCGAAAACGGTTAGAATGATGAAAACATAATAGATCAATATCCAAAGACCCTACCTTTGACTCAGGTTTCAAGTGAAGGAAGCTTCCTAGATTGTTGCTTTGGACTCTAAGGCAACGTGTTTTGGACAACGCAAAACTGGGTTTGAGAGAAGACACCAAGGGTTCGTGGCGTACATAGATGATTGAAGATGATTTGATTGCACGAGGTTGTGAGAATAGTACGAGGAGTGTTGCCATGAGAGAGAGAAAGGTATTTCACTTTAACAAATAGGGATATTGATTTGGAAATGGTTGGAAGACGATGCTTCTAAGTTTAGAGTACAAGAAATTGTTTTTATACGTAAGGAATAACGCAACAGGTATAAAGCAACAGAGGCGATGCGTCTTGTAATTACTATAATTTCATTAATCCAAGTCACTTTTGAGTATATTATTCAAAATGAGTAGTAAGTGATATTAGATTATAATTAATATGTAATTTTTAAAATATATTTAATTTACATATATTTTAATTTTATCTATAATGATAATTAATTAATTTAAAATATAATATATTTTGTTAAAATTATTAACATAAGAGTATAATTATAAAAATAGAAACAAGATGATAAAATCAAACATGTTTTTGTTTTTAGTTTTTTATTACATATCTCAATTAAACGTATTTTTAATTTTAATTTTTATATTACAAAATTCAACCATGTTTTTTAGAAAAATAAAAATCAAAAACAAAAAATTAAAACAAAAAACTATAATAAAAAATCGACGGGCCTTAAATAAATTCAGCCAAACAGAACTATAACTGACGAACTAGCGATTGCCAAACAGGATCATAAACGACGAACTAGTCAGCTTCTGCTCTCTACAATCTACATCCCTATATCTTAATCTCCTGTCTCGTCTGTCACTCGCCTTCTCTACTCCCGCAAACTTATGTCAATTTTCCATTTCATATGATTTTTTTTCTGTGATTCCAATCTCCAGGCCTTCTTTTTGTAACTCTTTCCTGTTTGTTTATCCTCATCATTAGTTTAGATTTGCAATCCGTGTCTGACGATGATTCACTTGTACTATCAACGATTGCATATGAGGAAAACGATTTAGGGTTAGGGTTTTGCTTACAATTCTTTAATATTCTCCTGGTAATGTAAATGGAGAGTGCGCGTAGATCTTTCGACAGATCGCGAGAACCAGGTCTCAAGAAACCCCGTTTCGCCGGTGACCAACCAAACCCTAACGGTCGTCCATTCGCTCCCAGACCGTCGCTTCCTCCGCAGCCTAGGTATAGCGTTGCGTCCACTGATAGAGACTCCGAGAGCAACGATTTCAGCCGCGGAAGCGCTGCTGCGTACCATCCACAGCCGACGCCGTACCAGGAGCTGGTGAGCCAGTACAAGACGGCGTTGGCAGAGCTGACGTTTAATTCGAAGCCTATAATCACGAATTTGACTATAATCGCCGGCGAGAATCAGCATGCCGCTAAAGCAATTGCTGCTACTGTCTGCGCTAATATTCTTGAGGTGAACTCAGTCTTAGATTTCTATTGTTGGTTTTGGCTCCCAACTTTGTGATATTACAATTTTTAAGTTTGTAAATAGTAGATGTTCATACTGTAACTTCAACTCAATGAAAAATATTTTGTGATCAAGCATCACATTCTTGTATCTGCTGTTTTGTATGTTTATTTGAGTTCTTTTTTTAAAGAGATCAATTTCATTGAATTGTCCATGAATATCGTCCAAACTTGGGGCATTGGTTCTGATTCCCTGAAGTCTTACAATTAAAGAGAGATGATACCAACTAAAAAGGACCTTTCACCAAGCAATTCACTTTTTATGAAACCAAATCAATTTAGTGTTTCGTTGTTTCTTAGCTGGTCCTTGTATTTGTGCGGCTGTTTCTGTAAATCCAGCATGTGATTGAAGCTGCCAATTTGATTTTAATAGATGCTTATAATCTCCAAATTGTAATTTTATTGGACCAAGAAAAAAGATGGGCGAAGCTTTCGTCTCTCTTTTGCCTTGTTTTGGTTGAGGGTGGTGGAATTCAGGACATGTTATCTCAAAGCTAATACAAAGGCAAGGTCTGGTCTGACAGTATCAATTGAACGTATTGCATCCTGCTGTTTCACAACCTAATTGAAGATGCATCAAGTTCTACAATTCAGCTGAAGGAATGTAATCTTCGTAAATGGTTGGAAGTTTGTCTGTTCTGAAAATTCTAGTTTAATTTGAAGGTTGTTTCTTGAAGTACTATGGATGGTTTCAGATCTATGGTCATGATACTGATGGCAGTTGATGTGAAGCCTTTACTTGTTGTCATCTTTTAATACTAAGTTTAAAGAGGTGCTCAAATTATTTCAGGTTGCTCCTAAACTTTTAGAAGAAAGAAAAAATGATATGATTTTAAATTCAGCTGTGTTGTTCTTAGTTTGGTATTGTGTGCAAATATGATTCTTGTTCATTTTTCTGTTATGGTTCTCCCTCGGAGGCCACACTTTATGCTATTGAGGTTATTTAATCATGAACCAACTTGCAGGTACCTAGTGATCAAAAGCTGCCATCACTTTATCTTCTAGACAGCATTGTAAAGAATATTGGGAGGGATTACATAAAATACTTTGCTGCCAGACTGCCTGAGGTTAGATTTTTAATTCCTGTAATGGAATCTATTTACTTGAGATGCTTTTAGGATATCCTACACTCGAGTGTGCTGTGTTATACAGTTCCTGTAGTGTCATTACTTGACAACCTTTTTCACTAAGATTGCTAATGCCCTAAATTTTGGAACCTTTGTTGGATGAATCAACAATCTTAGGTAACTCTTTGCAGATCAAATTGCTGCAATGTCTGTATTGTTGTTTCACTTGTTATTACTTGGTAATAGTCAAATATCTTTCCTATATTAGGTATTTTGCAAGGCATATAGGCACATTGATCCCTCTGTTCATTCAAGTATGGAGCATCTTTTTGGAACATGGAAAGGAGTCTTCCCTCCTCAGACGCTTGAGATCATTGAGAGGGAACTTGGCTTTGCTTCTGTTGCTAATGGTTCATCGTCAACATTGACTACTTCTAGGCTAGATTCTCATCCACAACACCATCCACATAGCATTCATGTAAACCCCAAGTATTTGGAAAGGCAACGTCTTCAGCAGTCAAGCAGTGTAAGTGGTTAGTCAAGGAAAATTGGAATTAATTGTCATCTCACCATAACTGTTTAGTAAAAACAAGAATTTATTTTGATTGAACTTCTGTGTTTTGTTCATCTGCTGTGGTATATGACCATTTCTTGAAGTGCCTTTAGCAATACAAGTTTAAATAAATTGCTGAAGCTATACTGAGCTATCTACCAAAATCAATAGTTTCCAACTATTGATTAAAATTGCTTTGTCCTGTTTTGTTTGCTAAGTTGGATGTGCCATACATACCCTGTTTTAGTCTTAGAAGCTTAGCTGATGTATAAATTGGCAGAGACATATGTATGTCGACTGCATGTTTCATTGAAATACGTCACCTCAGAATTTTTTCCTTTTGCAAGGACATTACAAACTTCTATAGTCTTTGATTAGTTGAGATAGTATAGGGCTACTATAAAATTGATTATATTTTTCTGTTGACGTGGTTCTATCTCAAGGCAAAGGGAAAACCTGATTCCATGAATCTACATATAACCAATTCGAGTGGAGATGTTGAAAGAACGGAAAGATCAGCCAGTATTGGTTCTGGACGTTCATGGCGGGGTGGTACTATCAAAACTCACGTAAGTAAATGATTGATTCAGTGCTTATTTTGAAAATCAATGCATTCCTGGCCTTATACTATAGTCATGTCTTTCAGAATGCCCAACGATCCCATATGGGTGATCCTGTTCGTGAGAAGAAAATCAGTTCAGCATGTGGAGACTATGAATCTGGTTCTGATGTTCAAATAAGCTCAAGCATGGGAGGTGCAAGAACTGGGAAGGTTCTTGAGCAGGGACATGATAAACCTTGGTATGATACTGGCAGCAGTATTCCAGGGGCAATATCTGGCCAAAGAAATGGTTTGAATCTGAAGCAAGGGCTTCCAAAATTGTCAGCAACCAAGGCTCCTAATTTGCATCTTGAGCCTCCTCAAGGCATTAGCAGCAGTGGAATGTCCCCTAGCTGGAAGAACTCAGAAGAAGAAGAGTTTATGTGGGAAATGCACTCTAGAGTGTCAGATAATGATATAGCCAGTTTCTCTAGTAACTCCAGAAAAAGGTGGACTCCTGTTGATGCAGAGAAATCGGTAAAATTCTGTAGATTATTGGGAAAAAAAACTTTTTTCTTTTTAAATTTTTTGAAAGAGAGAAAACAAATGAGTAAATGCATATTGAACTTTAAACTAGAGTTCTAAATTCCTATATCTGCAGTTTGATGATCTAACATGAGAGTAAATAATTTTGACGTGGGGAATTCATTTTAATACTTGTGGATTTCTTTTGCAATAGATATAACGGGTGAATTTAGATTGAGGCTCAATTTCATTGTCTGCATGCCTCATTACAGTTGTTTCTCTTTGTAATTTTCATGTGCAGGACTTTGAAAATCACCTCCGAAGACCACAAAGTGTGCATGAATTTGGTTTGCGATTTGATAGAGAAAATTCTTCGGACTCATTATCCTCTGAACAGAAAGAGCAATCTGGTCTCAGACACCATCTGTCCTCCCCTTGGCAGTTGCAGGATTCACATTCAGGAGATGGACATTTGCATTCTGGAGGTCTTATTGCTGGTCACTCAGATGGTCATTCAGCCAGTCCTGGTGTGCTGGCTGTGAATACAGATTCATTGACCAAGATGGCGGTGAGACCTCGTACCACCAGTTCATCTCAAATTGCAAACTCAGAATTTGGATTTTCAGCACCTGGATTATCAGGATCCTCTGGAATGGTACCGCAACATAGCTTACCTTCTCTTGGAGTGTCACCATCACTCTCTGCAGAGTCCCTCACGCACCAACGTCCACCCTCTCCCTTGTTTCCAGCACGGCATGTGCATCAAGAGTTGCCAAATCCATCTGACAGAGGTTATGTACAATCTTCTCATCAGATTAAGAAACCA
Organism: Erythroxylum plowmanianum; assembly: GCA_025531925.1. Lineage (NCBI taxonomy): Eukaryota > Viridiplantae > Streptophyta > Magnoliopsida > Malpighiales > Erythroxylaceae > Erythroxylum > Erythroxylum plowmanianum. The sequence continues at coordinate 42,789,938 of JANVCQ010000005.1, read as the reverse complement.
CATTTGCAGCCTGTCTCTAATAACGGAACTCTATCAACATCAGGAAGTGATGCATCTGACCATTCAAATTCACCCACCGTAGAAACATCTGGACAATCAAGCACCAGTAGCTTGTTGGCTGCTGTTATGAAAACTGGAATTCTTTCTAATATTGCCTCAGGTGGTCTTCCTGCAAAAAATATCCAGGATGTTAAGCAAGTTCCACCTAAATCAAGTATTCAGCTTCCTATCCCTAGCATAACTAGTGTGCGAAAAAACTCAAAATCCGAGGATTCCCCTATACCTTTGTCTGCTCCATTGAGGCACGATAGTCCATTGACTAACCCCAGTGTTTCTCCCAGGAAAGAGGAGCAGCTTCCACTGCCTTCTGGTCCTACATCAACACAAGATTCAGATGTTCTGGATAAGGGTGCAAACCCTCTTTCCAATCTCTTGAGTTCATTAGTTGCCAAAGGTTTGATATCTGCTTCCAAGTCCAATACATCATCGCCTTCACATGCTCAATCACAAAACAAGAATCAGAATCAGAATCAGAACCAGAACATACGTACTACTACACATAAGTCTACTTCAATCCCTTCTCCTCCAGAAACCACTTCTATATCTTTGTCCACTGAAAAAGGATTTTCTACTCCTCATCCAGCTGCTAAAGGATCTACCGCCTCCCTGCAGTCTAGCACAGTGGAAGTGGAAAATCTCATTGGGTTGGAGTTTAAGTCGGATGTTATACGAGAACTACATCCACCTGTAATTAGTTCACTCGTTGATGACATTCAACATCAATGTGTTGTATGTGGCCTTCAGCTTAAACTTAAAAAGCAGCTTGATAGACACATGGAGTGGCATACTCTAAAGAGAGTAGATTCGGATTGTACAAACGTGTTGAGTAGGAGATGGTATGCAGATGCAGGAGATTGGGCCGCAGGGACTATGGAACCTCCGTTATTGGTGGAATCTCCTGCTCTTTTAAATGGGTTTGGAGAGTTGATTGCTGAAGATGAACCAATGGTTCCTGCTGACGAAGATCAGTGTTTATGTATTTTGTGTGGTGAGCTGTTCCAAGATTATTATAGTCAAGAAAGGAATAAATGGATGTTCAAAGGAACAACGTACTTGACACTCCCTTTGGGGGATGGTAAGTTGGATGCTAACAAGAGCTCCAAGGGTTCCATCGTGCATGTGAATTGTGCATCACAAAGTTCAGTTTCTGACTCAGGAATGGAAAACCTCATTAAAATTGTAAGTTTCCTTATGTTTTTATTGATTCTAAACATTGGATACCTGCTGTGTCTTAGTTCTGCGTCAGATGAAGGATCAAATCCATTGTTTCATATATTCATCCTTCCAAACAACATGCTTAGCCTTTTGCTTTACTTGATTAGTTTGACCATTTTTTTCTTTGTTTCCTCGCATCTTCTGCTGCTTTTTTTATTTTTCTAGTGGCTGTTGGAATAGTTTCATTTGTGCTTTGGTTTTGGGCATGGGTTGTGACGTGCTTATTTATACATGGAGCTGCATATAGCTTCCAATGATCATGCGACTACTGAGGTTATCTTGTATTTCTGGTCTCTGAAGTTATTTTGCGTTTTTGTTGAAGTCGTTTTCTTTTCAATTTTCTGGATAGGAAAAGGGTGCATGACGCTTGAAGATTAAAGACACATTATTGAAGGTCAACAGCTATAAGACCAAGGGATGGGGGGTCTTAGTTTTCTTTCGAAGCACAGTTTTGTGAGTGATCCTGTCATGCTTTTGATGATCTTCGTCAACATGATGACAATAGTATCTTGTAGTTTCCCAATACTTTCTTCTATACTCCAAAATTTTTTTTTATGCCAATAGAGATATATTGAATACCTGACAGTTTACATCTTAACCTTCTGCACTTGGATGTTCGATTTATGCTATCTTTTGGTGTGATGTTCTGTATTTTCTGTAGCGGCCCTTCTGCAAGGTCACCATGTAATTTCAACACAACAAGAAAGGGAATGCAACCCACTTTTATGTAAGCTTACAATGTGGTGATGTTTTTACGTAGTGAGAATAAGATTGAGGCTGGATGTGCCTTTCAATATCCTTTATGGATTTTATCCTGTGGTCTGTTTCTTTTTTGGGTAACTTACGGTAATGCTAGTGCAGTGCACTTTAAATTATATCATTAGCTATAACATAGTGGACAATAATTTGCTTCCCCTGATTGTGAGAACTATTAATTATGGGTGGATATATGGATTTGTTTGATTTGGTTTCTAGTACTTAGCCTTGACTTAAAAAGTCAGTACTGTTATGCGGTATTTACAAGTTTTCAAGTATTCATGTAGGCTTCTTGTGTACTCAAACTCGATTGTTTCTCAGATACTCTGGTGGACTTCTTGGGTCACTTTCGCTACGTATAAGTAGAGGCTATTTTAGCTTCTTCATACGCACAATTCTTGCAGTCATCATCATGTGGTCCACAACCAGTATTGAAACCAGTGTTCTGTAGGAACAGTGGATGCAAAGATTGCTATTGATTGGTTCATAAGGCACTTAAAAATGTCGGAAAATTTTCTGTAATGGTTTCGAAATTCTGAATCCTGCTATTTTACGCAAGAGATAAGATGAACCCAAAGAGGACCAAATAACAATCTCAAATAAAAAAAGGATTAGTTGGGTTAATTACATGGAGGAGATACCTACGATTCCTGCCGCTGTCTAGGTCCTGAAGCACAAGGCCGGAAGCAAGCAACATCTTGAATCAATTTGGGGCATTGCTTGGATCCATATTGCCTTTAAACTACTTTATTCTTTTCCTTTGCTTCTCTCGACAGTTCCGAGACGTGCATGCTTAGTTGTTGGTATCCCATTATGGAACAATTTCATGAGTTCCGCTGTTTATACTGTTACCGAGCTTGCAACCTTTGGAGGAAAAGGGAACAACGATGAGTTACACCAACAATCTATGTACACATAATTTGATATACAGCTCCATCCCACTTTCTTCAACCCAACTTTTCTGTAATACAAGTTAAAAGCACAGATATTTTATTCCTTTGGCAGTGACTATTAACTGTTTCAAGGAGTTTGGCGTTCGGTGTAAACGTAATCCAAGTGGGCCTCCGCTATCATTCTTCCTCGCAGGCATTCTTCGTCTTTCTCATTGCAGTACTCCAAAGCACCCATGTTAAGCTGCAAATTTGGTTCAAAAAGACACAAAAAAAGAAAAGGAAGAAGAACAGAACATAACTATAAATTTATAAGCCAACAATCTTACTTGATGTGTCCAAACAATCATAAATATAAAATTCCAATCTATAGTTGCTAAAACCTTATTAGTTTCTTCATGAGTGTCGGTGACTGAAACTGTTGAAGCAGTTTCATCAAGCTTCGCCTCGTTTTCACCTGTAGGACGGTGCAAACAATTATAAAGTTCCAACCTTGATCTTGCATTGATTTTGAAGTACATAATAGCTTTGCAGGTGAGAACAAAAACGCGAAAAATAATTATTGCTATTACCTTGTCTAGGTACTAGAAGACGAGAAGAAGCAGAGGAAACAAGTAGAGAGAGAAGGCAAAGGCAAAGGAGGGTGAGAAGCAACCCAGGCGGTCTTTTCATTGTTATCAGTTCTTTTTTTATTTTTCTAATTCAAGAGAGAGATTTAGGTGAATGGGAGAACTAGAAGAGAAATGGCCGTGCTAGTTTGCTGGTACGCGTAAATAAAGCAGAAGACAAAGGTAGGGTTACTTGGTGCCATTAGGTCACTTGTAGTAGGGCCTAAGATAAGAAAGGTAGCCGGTGGGTCCAGTCCAATTCTACTCTCTTCTTTATCATATTATTTAATGGTCGATAAGAGGAGATCATGAAACTGAAATCAGTCCAAAGAGAATTTGTTTGCCACTGTCATGGTAGTCCATTATGATTCCACATAAATAAATTACTTCTGTGCTCTGCTCTAAAATGGTGGGGAAGTAGTATAGTAACCGAAGGACAACAACCAAGTCAACCTTGTGGACTGCTGCGACCGACAGCTGTTGCTTATCTTACCTTTCCTTGGTCTCTTCAATCGTCAGTCTCCGTCCTGTTCTATCAACGACCTCCACACGGCCAATCGCATGGTCAACTACTTCTTTGCCTTATTCAAGATTGTACATTTGTGATAGGAAACAGCCTCCTCCACGTGCTTCCACCAATTTTATTAAAATTTAATCTCTATTTTTTCACAATTTTCGTATAAATTAATTATATTTTAATAAAAAAATCTGAAATCCATCCTTCTATTAAATTTTATCGATAACTTCTACAAATTTTTAATCTTTTTTAATACGTAATAACATTTCATATGAACACTTATATTACATAAAAATGATTAAGAACTAATAAATTACAAAGATAATGTGTTTCAAATAAAATAAAGTATATTATATTTATTAACTTGATACTAACAGTACTAACAATAAAATATATCTTTATATTTTATGAATAATTAATAATATACTCAATATATTTTTACTGTTAATAAATGAAATTGTAAAGTTTTTAAAATATTTTATTAATTTACTGTATTTATATCCCATTACTTATAACAAACCTTCAAAAATAATTACTCGAAGGTTAAATATACAAATTGACACTCAAATCAGCGAAAGTTAAATATACAAAGAAATCTCTAATTGGATTTATTAATAATCATTATGACAACTTATCTTAGGGTGTCTCGCTTTTATAATTAATGCTTCAAGAAGTGTAGTTGTATCCTAAATATTCTTAGTACAATTGGATCTAACCTATATTAGGTAGCTTAGTTGATTGAACTTGTTCATTTCAGATAGCTAAACTTATATGAGCTTAAACCTTTCAGGCCTTAAGAAGGACGACAGTCTATGCTAAATGAATCAAGCCTGCCTTGTACACTCGTCATGGGTGTAGCACTAACCAATAAAAAAGTAGAGTTCTGTAAACAATTTATATTAAATCTACTTTATTTAATAATGAGATTTGCTTATCTACGTATTGATTTTGAAAAAGACTTGTAACTGTAGCAACTTAGAGGAACCACTTTGTGGAGCACAATAAAAGCGAGACATTAGGATACTCTTGACATAGGAAGGTGTGTAAACTGAATAATATAGCGGTTGTTTATTATCTTATCTGTTTGAAAAATTTTGAAATAGAATAATGGATTGCACGTGGGATAATATTGCTATTAGTATTCTTGTTTTGTTAGAATATAGAATCCTAATGAAAAAGGAATATTGTTTAATTGTGGGAGGCAAATTAATAGAGATAATTCATTTCTCTAAATTGGTGCACTACAAAAAAAGAATTTAGTGACAGAAAATAAAGATTTTTAGTCGGGAAACAAATTTGGTAACAGAAATTACGACGGAAGAAGTCGTCGAAAAAATGATTGTAGGTAAAATTTAGCAACAAAAATTTATATATCCTTAGGTAAATTTAGATACGAAATTTTGCATTTTCATCACTAAATTAAAGTAAGTTTATCGACAAATTTAGAATATTTCGTTGCTAATTTGCTGATAAAATCACAATATTCTATCGGTGAATTTAGCGACAGTAAGTTGTAGATCCGTCACTAAATATTATATATTTCCTTGCTAAATTAGTGTCGAAATGATTGAAAATTTTAATTATGATAAAGTTTAACCGTCATTTCTCACTTCCTACTTGAGTTTTCTGTTAACATTCTAATGATTTTTTTGTGCATTTAATTTCTGTACATAATATATAACGTTGAATGCTAAATGTAAAGTAAACACTATCCTGAATGGTATAATAAAAAATTATAATGTACTCGAATAAGTATCTTGAAATTACCGTAAATTAAGTACTTTTTTTTCCCTTGTTTCTTTTTATTTTTTTATTCTCAAAATGTGTAAATGGAAATTAGTGAAGTACTTTTCGAAGTGTCAACTGAATAAAATTTATGAAGATTTAAAGAATCTCATGATAGTGATAAGACATTCAATATTAATGTTAGAATACAAATTTACATACAGATCTCGTAGTGATAAACACTAAGTACTTAATGCGATATGTACTAATCGAACTTTGTGTAGCATATGTGCTTAAGGCATCAGATAAAGGTGCAATATGTACTTAAGGCATCAGATAAAGGTGCAATATGTACTTAAGGCTTATATGCCACGTTTTTAAAATGTTAGAGAGGGCCACTTGTGATTCAATAGAATAGTCTTCCCCTTTCATCTCCAACATGGCTTGGTTGTAGAAAAGTGAAAATGACCACCAATTTCAAGCTGAAAAAAAAGCGATATGAAGCTAGAAGCCAAAAAAGATTTCAACAAGCATATCTTTGATGAAAAATATGCCGGATCTCACACTTTCTCATCTGAAAAGACAACACTTTGTCGACATGTTTCGGTCACAATCAATGACTCAGCTTTCGAGCATTTGCTTCCTTCTGTGAATTACTGGTTTATCTTCCGAGTGTTTGAGCTTTACACTTTTTACTGTAGTTTGGACCGAGTTCTAATTTAAAATTATAATTAATTAAACTACTACAGCAAAAGGTCCAAGCTTTTGCCTAACTGACAATTTATGCGTGTATTACCTTACCCTTAACGAGTACTCATCCTTCTTCCAGACTTACTTCGACTTTACATTTTTAAGGCTTCAAGACTTGAGAAGTTAAGAGCAAAAGTCTGTATTGGCAAACCCCAAGACCAGACAAGCCCTTTATCTAAAGTAGTGCCATTTTCAATTTGATTTTAAATTCAAGTCCATTTCACGCACACCTCGCATTAACACATCCAAGGCTAACTCCAGCCCAGCATCGAAGAGGGGACCAGTCTGAGAAGATATTGGATCACTAGTTCTCATGCCCAAGAAAGCAAGCCGAATGAATAAGACTAAACTTGTCAACTTTGAACAGTTGTGGATCCTATGCTGCTAATTAAAGTGCAAATAACATGTTTCATGTTTAAATTATTTACAAGTAGTGGTTCAGCCTGATTCTGACGAGGCTGCACGTTGCCGTTTTGATCCATGTGATTGATTAGTTCCGACTTGTGGGTTCCTGCAAAACAAAGAAGGCACGTTGGGGGTTGTTTCCCGATTAGCCCTTCCGACGCTCAAATGAGCCTTTTTGTGAAGGTTGGGTCGCCAGAAAGCCAAGAGAACTGGGGTTATGAGTTACGTACCTCCATCGTGATAAAATCATACCTTATATATGGGATGGACGCTAGGTTTAAGTCTTTACGTAGACTTCTACTTCTGCATGGGAGGTTTTTGTCTGCTAGTGGGCTGTATA
>JANVCQ010000005.1:42762656-42774219 GCA_025531925.1 Erythroxylum plowmanianum | reverse complement strand
TTTCGGCAAGAGTTGGCTGCGAATTGATTATTGATGTGTGCTTCCTCTTTTTACCCCAGAGAAGCGGCCATGGTTTGCGAATTGATTATTGATTCATTTGGACTTTTTGCTGTTTCTAAATAGAGGCTATTGTTTTTGTTCGACTTTAGTTATGATTTATCTAGCCTATTATTTATATCTTAAATCAATTACATGTAACAAAACTAAGCTCCCCTTACAAAATGCACAAGAACTTGACATTCTATGCTCGTGAAGGCATCTGAGTAAAACAATTGACTTGGAGCTCTCATGAAGTTTTAGTGCCTAGGAATTGTAATCTGTCTTTTAGTGGGTTAGGAGAAAGATTTGAATTTTGAGTTAGTACCATCCTTGTTTTTAGTACACTTGCTTCCTTCCCTCTGTCCAAGAAGGAAAGTAGTTCATCAAAGATTTACAAAAGCAAGCAAGCAACCAACAGGAAATAAATAGAATACACGAGACAATCTTTTATAAGAAAGAGCAACGCCACGCCTTGAAGAATTTAACTTGCTATCTGTCAGAAAACTACTTTTATATGTCAAGACAAGTGTGTTTTATGCACTATTTTTTTGGTCAAATTTTATTATTCTCGCAAGTGGTTGCAACGTAACAACGTCGATAGGTCTTTGGTGCTTGAAGGTTCTCCATTACCTGTGAAATGGGAGACGTCTCTTAGGAAGAAAAGAATCATTCTTAGTTGGCTTGTTATTCCCTCTATCCTTATAACCCTACGATCCTTTTACTTTGCCCGTGATGAGGAGTAGGAACTTCTTAAATAAGGCTTGTCATTGACTTGTCCCTGCTCAGCATGGATGGCATCATCTTGGCATGGTTCCGTGGAATTCACTAGATTTATTGTGGAAGCTACAGCTGCCTTATGTTTTCTGACAGAAATGGAGTCGCAGTGAAAGTACTTATGAACAATCTTCCAGACGACATCGAAAGCTTTTACGAATGAACCATCCGGCCACTGGTTGTCGGTTGTACCATTTGCCTCTTTTTTCTATGGAAGCCTTCATTGGTCATCATGCTTCATCAAAACCGATCAAGGTTTTTATTTATATATAGAGTTCGCGAACGATTGTGTTTCCTTTAAAGAGCCTAGTTTTGTTGGGTCATTTTGATATGACAAGTTACAATTTACTGAACTTTAAAGAGCAGGATCATCCCTTTTCATATAAAGCTCACAAACCTAAGTCTCGTATGAACTTGTTCTAGAAAAAAGTTGCCTGGTACAATTACTACACGAGAGAACTTCCCACGGCTGCAAGTCAAACTTCTTGCCACTTTAGCCTTGGTCCAGTGGCAGCAAAAGGGCATACATGCATTATGACTGCACGCACCTTCTTTTGTGAGATAGGATAACAATTCAAGCTACTCTACTCTAGGCTGTCTTTATCATGTTTGAACATTTTGGTTCCGTGCCTATTTTGTTTCTAACTATATAGACTGCATTATTGGGGCAAACGATTGTTACTGATAATTCCATTTGACAATGTAATGCGAATTGTGATAAGCAATTAAAATTTATCATTATCCAATCGTCAGTATTACTATTAAATGTTATTATTTCCAGCGTTATTCTTTTTTACAATATTTATTTCTTAATTGACCCTTTTGAAAATTTCTGATTCTCCTGCCAGATTGGTACTTGTAATGGTGAATCCCAAGGTCGTCTTGAAGTTTTCAAGACCAATACACCACAAACACAAACAAGCCATAGCATCTTTCCCTACTTGCATTTAAAAACTCTAAATGTGGTTTTATACTTCCCCCACTTGTAACTAGCCTATAATTATGTCATAATTAAAGCTTGTGAGAGGCGTAGAACAACTCTCCTTGTCCGTTGTGCCCCTTTTTTAAACCGAAACGCTCAGGCCTAATTAGTAACTGAAACTCTGGTAATAACTAATTTGTGGGTCATGCGTGGAACAATCAATCGTGGTCAGCTTTAGTTGTAGTAGGTGAGTCACAGGGCTATCTTTAAGATGGGGGTCCAACAATCACCATCATGCATCATCATCATCCCTAAACTAATGTTATCCAAATGGGGTTCAAACTCCGCTTTCTGCTGTGGTATCTGTCAGGATTTCCCAGATAAAACAAAGTAAAATTTTACGCTTGTAATTTCAAAAAACAATGTTTAAAAAAGAAAATTAAAAATATTTAAAGTTTAAAATATACAAAAATTTAAAATACTGATAAAAGATTGTTCTTAATTATCAAAAATTTTAAAGTTTAATTAAAAATTATTAAATAAAAATGAATTAATTTGTTTTAGTTTATAAACACTTATTTATTTATAAAAATTAACTCATTAATTAATAGATTAATCAATTTTTGAAAAGATATTAAAGTAAATTAAACTAAAATGTAAAAATCTGATAAAACATCGATCAATTTAAGATTTTTACGGTGAATTGACCAAATTGATTGAATTTTTTAATGAGTAAAAAAATCTCTCAATTTATTGTGTTGCAAATAATATTCTGAAAATAAAATTATAATTTATCTAAATTTTTAACCAAGATTGATGGTAAGTAAAAACATGAATTAAATTAAGTCTGTTCTTCAAGTTGGTTTAATGACTTGTCAAATAGCTCACGGAAGATGCTAGTTATCCATCTAGTGATTGACACGGTCAGACATTGCTGATCCCATCCGTATCAGAAAGAAAATAATTTAGGCATGTACTTACCTTCCTGCATTAATATATGTCTACTGTGTGTGCAGTTTAGAGATACCAAATTAACAAAACCATGTTCAGAATTTTATAGTGCTGGTCAGATCAAACTCAAGCTTACCTTTTAATATATTACATCATGAACTGGCAAAAGAGGCAATAAGACAAGGCCATCGTCTTCGCTCTCAGTTTTCATCTATGAGGAGATTTTACGTTATAGGAAACCCGTATTAAATGTTTGACGGGTGGTGTTTCTTAAACATGGTTTTTCAGTTTTCTTGGATATAAACTTTCTTTTTACCAGTCTAATTTTTCTCATCAAGTGATGAAATTTCATAAACAAGAAAGGACAGTTCACATGGGAACAGACATAGAAGAAGAGTACCCTTCTTTTGTCACCTTCAATCTTCCTATTTCTTCAATTGCATAAGCAAGGAAGAGTAATCCACCCATCTTTCCAATTTCTTGCATCATAGGAAAGGAAGTGTATGCCTCCAATCTCCAATACTCTATCAGAATTCAGAACCATCCATCTCTCTCACACGCATAACACAAACACATACATAAAAAGCCAGATTTCGTAACCATCCATCTCTCACACGCATAACAAAGACACATACATACAAAGCCAGATTTCGTCAGTATATATCAATATCTTTGGTTCCATTTTCTCCTTGAGATTTTCTCTCCAAATGAGGAGCATAGCAACTTGTTATAGCGAGCATGCCATTAAAGTATCTGATTCATATTGCTCAGGTCCATCAAGTCGAGCTTATCTCTCCCCAACTTTGACACCTTCGATTCCAAGCACAATCACTTGTCTATACAAAGTGAAACTTTGTTCCCAGAAAACTCTCTTGATCGCACTCAAATGGGGTAACAAGCTCATAAACCAAGGCCTGACCATTACTCTTGGTGACAACAATATTTCCTCTCCTTCCAAATTCACTAAAGATTCCTACCACCCACGAAAGATCAAAGGCACCAAGTTATTCCAATATTGCAATTCAAAAATTGAAGCTTTCTGGGATCTCTCCACTGCAAGTTATGAGACTGGACCTGAGCCGACCAGCGGGTTTTACGTTGTCGTTGTGGTGGATTCAGAACTTGGTCTGGTTGTTGGAGACAAGGACGAGGACGTCATCTTAAAAACTCTCAAAACAAAGTTGTCAATGGCAAAGTCCTCGTTGGTTTCTCGCAGCGAGCATTTTTCTGGCAACACAATATATTCTACCAAGGCACAGTTTTGTGATACAGGGGTAGCTCATGACATTTTGGTGAAGTTTAGTGGAGACGAAGATGGATCAAAAACAGCGAGTCCTGTATTGTCTGTCTGCATCGACAATAAGAAGATTTTCCAGGTAAAGAGATTGAAGTGGAACTTTAGAGGGAACCAGACAATCTTTTTGGATGGTGTGTTAGTTGATCTGATGTGGGATTTGCACGACTGGTTCTTCAAAGAAGCATCTGGATTCGCTATTTTTATGTTCAGGACAAGAAGTGGATTAGATAGCAGGCTGTGGTTGGAAGAGAAGTACTTGGAACAAAAGGATCAAGACAAGGCAGGTTTCTCTTTGTTGATATATGCTTTTAAGAATCCTGGTTGATCCCGTGTTTTTCTTAACTGTTTTCCCTTTTCTTTTGGATTGGGATTTTTGACATGATTTCTCTTTCGTTCCATTCTTCTTTTCCTTCAGAAGTTGGGAATCTGAAGGATTCTTGAAAGTTAATTATAGGAAGACATGTGAGTTGTGTTTTGTATAGCTAATTGTACATGAAACAACTACACTATTAAACTGCCCCTCTTCCTTTCTTTCCGTCTCTTTGGTACTCGCAGAATGAGTTTCATTCGGAATGTACCGTCTCCAACAGCAGCAGCGCTGTCAATATTGTTTCCTTGGATGATTGCTTTTCCAACATTTGTGGAAGAAATAAATTAATTGAAAACAATTGGCAACTTGGAGATAAATTCATGTAAATTGCATTGCATCAAGACATTGAGACTGGTCAATTTACATTGTCATGTTAACCGATTTTTACTATTGTATAACCTGAAAAAAATAAGAGTAAATAACCAGATAAAATAAATGTACAAACAAATGAAAAATTGAAGAAAGTTTTGATATGATCATTACCCTCTTTTGAGTAAAGAAAAACTCACTTTAACCTTGGAGAAGTGACTCGACTGTTTAGCTGTGTACATAATCATGCTCGTGTCTAAGTTGTCAGTATTTGAGTTAATACTTAATACAGAATTGGTACAGGCAGTCAGCAACGACCAAGGAGCAGACAAAATTTCCAACTTTCTGGAAAAGGAAATCAATAGTACCCAACTAATGGGGTTGGGTTACCAAAGTGTTTGCATTCAGTAGGAAAAGCTCTTTTTGTGTGTACTTGCAACGTTGAGACGGAGTACTTAAAAACAAGTCTTTCAGGGAACCTACTTTTTACTCGCCTTGACCTTTTTCAGGGATTGGTGTTGCTGTCAGAAACTTCACTCCCCAGTAGTGGTCTAACCTGATATCTTTAGGATATAGAATAACCGGTTGGCGTTAGATAGCCAATTCCTTTTTTTTTCTTTTTAGTTTTAGATTTTGAGTCTCTTAAAATTAAGTTTAAAATTTGAGATTTTAGTTGGCTAATTATTATGTGGGAAATATCATTTTCGTTTTCTTTTTATACATATATAAGAGTGCAAATTTCACAGAGTCTTAATTTTAATAGAGAAGAGGGCAAATTTAAGTCCAACAGGTCCACAATTCCACAGATGTAAGGATGCTTCAATGAATATTTAAGAAGTGTTATAAACTATGACGAGGAATTGCTATCAGAGATAAAAGTCTTTCTACAGAGAGGATAGGAGGGATGGAAGCGAGTAGGGACGTCGAGTCAATTCAAAAGTTTCCGCTGCATTCTACATAAATGGATGGCTTGAATCCAATGAAACAGGATAAATACATATAAATAAGAACAGAGGATTTTAGGCCCAGCATCTTAGATCTAATGGGACAAATTAGGTACACACAAGTAAAGACAGAGGATCTGTCCCCCAAATACTGTGGGCGGCTTCCATCTCCATGCCCCATCAACTTGGTAACGAGTCATACGGCTCCCATCTATTGGTCCAGAAAATTAGTTTAATGGCCGATTTGGATTTGCATGCATGGAATGGTTGAGAGTCGCAATTCTGTCAAGTATGTTCACTTGATCCTGTTCATTATGGATGCTAGTTGCCGACAGGCTTTTTAAAATTCAAATACGATGTAGATACTTGTCCAAAAAGGGGTATCTATTTTCACTGATGGATGCATTGATGAACGTGATCTTTGTTTCTGCAATTGGGCTTGTAAAATGGTCAACATGAGTTCGAGTTTTCCTATTGCCAGGTTGCTTCTACCGTCCAACATCTTCTTAGCTCTGAATAGCCATTGGGCTCTAACGAACAAAAAGTGGTCCGGTGTTTTATTTTCTCAAGAGATAAACTTAATTTGGACTGATTAACTAATAATTAAGTAGTTTTCCATGTGATTTATATAATAAATGAAATTAAAAAGTAAATTAAACATTTCTTTGGAAAATCTGTAAGATAAGCTCACTGCATTAATAATAAAACATTTTAAAATTTTTATTTCAACAAAAATTCCCGCATTTTGTCACTTAAAATTCATCTCTGTAATTGCTTTTGGCTACACAGATCTCATGAATCTTCTGCTAATATGCATAATCCCAAAAACTTCTATTTTTTTAATTTCCATCAAACTATAAGATTGATTTAAGGTCTATGCTTTTGACTTCTGATTTGCTCATTTAGACGTGGTAAACTTGCAAAAGGTGTTAATGATTTGACCTGACATTTAATTATGAAATTTAAATTAGAAAAGACTAGAAATTCAGTTTTCACTAAATATATGTACTTAGTCATTGGACTATCAATCTTATTTATAACTTGGTTAGTCTTTGGGATTTGAATATTACAATTAATCAAATAAATTACATGTATCGTCGTTTCTTAATTTTTATCGACAATTTCAATGATGAAATATGATTTCCTAAGTAATTATTCTTTTTTTTAATTAAATCAACATTCGAAAAGCAAACAATGACAACATAGACTTATTTTTAATATCATAAGGTTTAAGCAGGAAATGGAAATTTTGGATAACCAAAATTGGTGAAAAAATTTGAAGAATGAAAAGGTCTCACAATTTGAACCTTTTCTCCAAAATGATTTGAACCATTGAATAATGTATAATTCTAGCTCCTAATGCTAAGATAGTGGAGGATTTTATGAAAATTTTAAAAAAATAAAACAGAGAACAAATTTTCCATACCTTGCTACGTGAAAGATAGGTTTCCAAATGCCTTAGAGTTTACTTCAACATGTCTGTTCAAAGATTTGACGGCAAAAACAATCTTAGACAATTTATCCCCATTAAAAGCTATTACAGTACACACTCACTTTGTTAATGCCACCTTCACTTATGGTACCTTATTTGTGACCAGTCACCTAAAGAATATTGACCTTAGTATACACCAAATCAAGCCTCTAGGAAAACTTTCCTGATGGTATAGCCTAAATGCTAGGCTATAATGAACTTGAACAAACCTCACAAAGGGTCCTACTGATGGAAACAAAATTAATCCAACTTTGATGGATAAAAAGCCCACATTCTAGTTTATACCCTAAAAAGAGATTCTCCTGTAGAAGTTATAAGGATGATTTTGTTATCCTTGACATTATCAACTCTTTAGATCAACTGCCTTTAGTATGACATTCTCCCATCTTTAATCCTTATAATATTGTGCAATTTGATACTTATGATATAGCATTTTGCCTTGATTGCGAAATAAATAAAAAATTTACTTAATGTTGGCAGATTGCCGAAAGTCACAAAAATTATATTGATGAGTTGTTGCATATTGTTTATGACTATCGACTGAAGAAATTCATATTTACACATAGTATTAGCTATAAGGAATTTTTACAACGTTGTTAATGCATATGATTGAGCCTCAATCCATACGGTGAAGTATTCAACAACCATAATGATGAATCTAATTTATCTTATGACATGAGGGAAAGGTCTTATCACATTTATTCCCTATTGAGCAAACAACACAAGGCTAGAGATTGGTGTGTAATTTGCAATTGACAAATGATTTGGAATAAAGGGGGAGTATTGAAGACATGATTACAATTTGCCACGACAATTATGCAATATCTTCTCTAAATTAATTATGTTGTTAGCTAAAAATTTGAAGTCAATTTCTTTTCTATTTAGTAAATGCAAGCAATAACGAGGATCTATTTTTTCATTATTTTAGTTATTTATAAGCCTATTAGTGGGTTGTAATTTTATGAATAAGCTTGCCTATCTAACTTAGAAAACTTCCTACTACTAAGCTATTACACACAACTAAGATAACACACACCTTTTGATAGTAAGTAATATAGTAGTGAGTAAGCTAATCTCTCGAAGAAACTGTGTGGACTAAGATAAGTACTTGTCCTAGTTTTTCTTTTGATTTTATGAATCAATTAACTTATTATAAATATATTTAATTAGACCTATAGGATCATTTGGACATTGAAACTGTTCTTTCTCGAGTTACAATTATATTTTTCAATTGATCAACCTGTATTGTCTTCATTCACTATGGATGCCTTTAAACTTTCCTAATACATTCCTAATCCTATTAATATCACCTTTAATGGTTACAACTATGATTTTTGGGTTGAGGAAATGTGCAACTTTCTTGAGGAAAAACTCATTTAACGTATTGTTACTGGAGAAATACCTAAGCCCAATCAAAAGAAAGATGAAGACATTGATGAATTCATCAAACAATTGGTAGAATGAGATAGAATAAGTCATCAAATGTTAACATGGTTTCGAAATACATGTGCCAAAGTCATCAAACTTAACTGTTGACATTTTGACACAACCCAAAAGGTATAGAATTTTTTAAAAATCATTATTTTGTCTCTAATGATGTCCCCCTACTTTTATTTGTAAAGGAGACTTCATCCCATGCAACAATAACCTCGACAAACAATACACAATTGTGTGTTTGAATTGCAAAAATTTTGAGATCAACTAGCACTTGGTGATCCTCCTGGCCTTGTCCTGATGTTGTTACGATCTACGCAAATCTTTAAGATCATCAACATATTTTGCATTTATTGATAACTCTTAAGGATGAATTTGAAACCATTCGCAACTCTCTTCTTTATTGGGGAACTCTGCCCAATTTAGACATTGTGATTAAGAAGCTCAACTCAAAGGAAAGTCACCTTAATATTCTCCGTATGGAAGAATCTATCCCATCCACTGATGTTGTTCTTGCAACTCACACCTCTTCTCAAATTGCTCATAACTCAAGTAAGAAAATATATAAAAGATCTTGTAACTACTGCAAAAAGCACAAGCATCACATCCCTAGAACTTTAGATAAGGAAATTCTTCCAAGTCTCCTGAGTCAACTTCCACTGCTGCTACTGCCACTGAGGGACTAACAAAAAGCATCCCTCATATTTTCTTTAAAGGATCTTCACATTCTTCTTCAACAACTTTAACCAGACTTTGGTACAGTCTCTTCCTCTACCCTATATATCACAACAAGTATCTCAAATTCGTAATATCTTGATTCTACCTGCTACATCATATGACCTCTAATTTTCCATTGTTGAATCTATAATAATAACATCCATTCCACATGTTTTTCACATTGTCGATAAATCTCCTATGCATATATAACATATAGGTACTTTTCAAACACCCAAATTATATTTACCTAAAACCTTTTTTGTTCTTAAACTCTCATTAAGTCTTATTTATGATAGACAATTATGTGAACTTGGTGATAAGTTCAAGTAGTGGTTGCATTGTGCAAGATACAAAAATAGGTGAGATTCTTGGAAGAGGGTGTAAGGTTGGATAAATTTTTGAGCTAACTTAACTAAATCTTCCTTCAAAGCTTGTTGTTGGTGTTGTCCCTTCTATACATGACACTCTTATTAGGTCATTTTTCTATTACTAGATTGGGGTCTTTAATCTTAAGCGATACTTTAAGTCATATTAAGATTGGACATTTTGATTATGTCCCTTGTCAATTATCTAAAAGCCATACTTTACCTTTTTCTCTTAATGATTCGATATTTTTAGCAACTTTTGATCTAATTCGTTATGATATTTGAGGTCTTACACCTCATAAAACTATGGGTGACATGAGATATTATGTGATCTTTGTCGATGATTATTTTTGCTATATATGGATTTATCTAATGGGATATATATATGAGCTATTCTCTATTTATTGTTTTGATAATATAATTCAAACTCATTTCTCTTGTAAGATTAAAGTATTTCACCTTGATAATGTTATGGAATACAAAGATGCAAAATTCATCCTTTATTCAACGAGGGATCATCATTCAGATATCCTGTCCAAATACGTCTCAACAAAATAGTTAGGTCGATCGTGAACATAGACATATTCTTAACATTGTTCTAGCCCTTCTTATACCATCTTTTTATCTAGAAACCATTCAAGAGAAGTAACCTTTATTGTTGTCTATAATATCAATTGCATTCCATCTCCTACCATAGGTAATATCTCTCTCTATGAGCACTTATTCAGTCATGCTCTTGACTATATATCTTTTAAAGTTTTCATATGTGTATGTTTTGTTCTATGACAACCTTATGAACACACCAGATTAGAACCCGTAACACATTTATACTACTTTCTAGTGTATGGCATAGAGAACAAAGGATATAGGTGTTAGGTTTCACTATCTTAAAGACTTCGAGTCTCTCAATATGTCACTTTTTAGGAACATAAAATGTTTTCCACAATATCAAAATTTCGTGTTTGCGAACCCTCACACAAATTTCTTAACCCTACCATATCTTTGGTTCTTGATATTTCTTCTACAGATTCGTCTTATAGCTCTAATAGTTTAACACAACCAATGCCTAATACTATTGTATGTTCCCTAGTTGCAGATCCTCCACTTTCACCAAATAACTCTCCATCTTGTATTAATTCACCAAAATCCATCAAGTCTTAACAACCCCTTGGTTGATCCTCTCGAGTAAGTTAATCATCTATTCATCTTAAGGACTTCCATGTTTATTCCATTATTGTCTCTCCATATGAACCTCGCATCTATTGCGTTGCTAGCTTTAAACTTTTATAGCAGCAAGCAATGATGAAAGAATTGTAGGCTCTCTCCAACACTAACACTTGGGACTTAGTTGACCTACCTCTAGATAAAATTGTTATTGACTATACATGGGTCTACAAAATCAAGACTCGAGCTAATGGATCAGTCAAAATATACAAAGCACGTTTGGTTGTAAAGGACTTTACTCAAGAATATAGAATTGAATATGAGGAGACCTTTGCTTTAGTCACTCACCTGACTTTCAGTCTACAATCTTATTGTAGTAACAGCTAGCATGCATTGGAAATTGGTCTAGATGAATGTGAATAACGCCTTTGTTAGTGATGATCTTTATGAAGAAGTATATACGCAACCTCCACCTAAATATGCTCATCCACTTAATAAAGTTTGTCATCTTCATAAAGCCTTGTATGGTCTTAAGCAAGCTACTCGAGCATGGTTTAGTAAATTTAGTTTCACCATTAACCATCTTGGCTTTACATCCAACTCTTATGATCATGCTTTGTTTATCCAAAAATTAGATCAATGGTGTCATCTTCTCCTTCTATATGTTGATGATATGATAATAACTAGGGATAATACTCAAGGGATTACTAATCTTCATTAGTGATGAAGTAGGAAATATATACATATTACAGATGTGATCTGATCCTTAATCTAAGGGATTTAAC
>JANVCQ010000005.1:42717201-42761886 GCA_025531925.1 Erythroxylum plowmanianum | reverse complement strand
TAAAACGTGATGGTGATGGATGGCCTAGTCTTAAGTGCCATAATTGAGAAGGACGAGTAACATGAAAAGCATTAGGAGTTGGGACGGAAGGCGACATATAGTATAGTCCCTGGCGTTCTTCACCCGAGCCAATCATCCTCCCCATAGCCAAGTCTTGTTGATTTTGTTTCTTTAGTTGGAGTCACCTAAAGTATATAAATAGATGGATGTACACAATATCAAATACACATAGAAATACAAAAAAATCTTTCTCCATTTCTTCTTTAGTCTTTATTTCCACAATACCAAATTTTGTGGTCCGTGCTTATTGCTTGCAAAATATGCTCTAGAAGGAGTTTGTAATAGTCTAAAATTAATTATAGAAGCCTCTGTCAATGTCAGATTTGCGGGACCAATCAATACAGAGGGGAAGGCCTTGCATTTTATCAAATTGCATCTGAACTTTTTGATTGTTTTCACATACAACGTGGATTAATAATTTTAGTAGGTGCTTTTGACTTCTAATCTACTGAATTGAATATAATAAACTAGCAAAAAGCGTAGAAAATTTGATTCCACGTTCCAATTTTGAAATTTATGTCAAAAATAAGCTTTTGACAAGGCTAAAAATTCAGATTTTGACTAATTGTAAGTTGAGATGTAATTACGTGATGGAAATTTCAATCTTATTTATAGATGTTTGGACCACACAGATCTCATACTTTTCTTTTCTATCATAAAAATGGTAATACCGAAATATCAAAGCAAATAGTCTAAGCAAAGCAATAAAATTAAGAAAACCAAAATTAAAAATTCTTTCCGGTGAAAATACAATTGTTTGAACTTTTTTATAACTGTAATCACTTACAAAATTAGACTTTTAATTTTTATATAAAAATAAATCTTATGTTGCTTTACATACATAGTTTTTCTTCAAATCGTCACAAAGGTTTAAATCATGCTCCATATAGAAATCCCATATATATACATTTGAAATTTTTACTAAATTTAATATTAAATTAATACCGATTATGTCCACATCTTTCACTTGCAAACAAGCACGCGCAGCTACATTTATCAAAAAGTAATACATATCGCACTACCACTTTCATTTTTTTCGTGTTCCTTTGTATTAATTAAATATATACCAATATGGACGTCTCGCAGCCCCCCAAATGAGACGGTTCTTGCCTTCATGAGTTCATGGTGCTGACTCTTTGCATTCCAGAACATACGACTAGTTTAGGTTTGTTAATTGGTTTGATTGTCTGATTGACTCCGAGCACGCTGCGACTTTTCTCCGTAAATTACCAAAATATTCCTTTCCTAGTCCTACTATGCCTCACATGCGCACGCAGATTAAGAAACGGAGGCTACAATTCATGAGACAGAACCTGATAATATAGACGAATCTCGTGTGTCTAATGACGCATTTAGAGTTGGTGAACGATAAGGAAATGCCACCGCTTATCAGTCAATATGATCTTTACGATAATCAGGAACAAAATTTTCCAAAATTAGATATCATCAATTAACAAAAAAAAAAAGGGGTAAAAAAGAGCGATCCTTTTTTGTTTCTTTTTTGACTTCAAAGGCCAAATTACACGGTAGAAGAAAAGCAGGTGGCACCAAAGACGACCAAATTGCATGTGTAACCAAAACCATAACCACAACCACAAACAAACCTAACCCGCCGGTGTTGTCTTTAGGCCCTTGGTTTTCAATTACCCACGACCTACCAACTCGGTCTTCCCGATTCAGTTGGCTGGTTTTCGCTTTTGTTCTCGTGATCAAAGCTACCTTGTCACCCACCTTTCTCAGTTCACGGTAGCTGCTTTTAGAATGCAAATCGTTTCCCAATATAACCCTCGAGTGTATTTTCAATTTATTAAATTAAATCACTTCTTGAGGAAGAATATTCAGTAAAAATGTCTAACAACAATATTTCAATACGATACAAAATCTGAAAATACGTGATCTTTACGCTTAACCGAAAAAAATTATTTTTAATAAACTTACAGAAAAAAGGAAAAAAAGTTTTTGAGAAATATTTGTTAGGAAAAAATTAAAACTAAAATAAAAAGAATATATATTATTAATTAATATAAGATAAAAGTTAATAATAATAAGAATAATAATAATAATAATTAAATACTTATCAATAAAAATAGTAAAATAAAGATAGAATAAAGTAAAGAATAAAAATATAAGATAAAACAAAATGGAAATAAAGAATAATAAAAGATATATATCAAATTAATAATAATAATAATTAAAATTTTAAAAATACAAATAAAAATGTAAAAATAAACATACAGGATAATAATAATATTAGTAACAAGAGTAATATAAATAATAATAATAAATGCGAACAAATGTAAATATAAAATAATCAATAAAATAAATACTATAATAATTATAGAACAACGTAAATAATAAAAATAAAAAATAAAGTAAGTAAATGAATAAAATAAATAAGTTATTGTAAAAAATTGTCACTCTAAATAAAGAAATGTTTAAACCATATACGAGATAAATACTATAGATAAAGTGTTTTGGATAAATACAAAATAAAACACTTGAAAGAAACAATTTTAAAAATCTATAAAAGATAGAAGTACGTTTTATATAAAATCTTTTATTTATATTTTAGAATCTCAAAATTTTCTATTGAGAACCCAACACGTCTGTAAAATTCCAACGTAATGCTAAATAGATGCAAGTAATAATTAGTCCATTATTTATTGATATGTTTACCGAGAGAGCAATAAATATGTTGACTGGTTTGTTGCCCAAGTTGAACATTTTATTGTTGGTATTACCTACTTTAATTTTGCATCTATAGGGTACCAACGTATCCTATTTGAAGATATGTCGGGATCAATTTCTCTAGGATCAATTTCTCTAGGATCAATTTCTCTAGGATTATTTTGTGGTACCCTCGCGATCAGTTTCTCTAGGATTATTTTGTAATTTGCTTCGACAGTTTTTCTTTAATAAAAAAATACTCCAAAGCCAATCAAAGACAATTTTTATTTATTAAACATAAGAATAAAGACGTGGTGAGTTTTCAATGAAGGTTGAATGAGTACAAGGGCAGAAGAGTAAGACAAAAATGAAAATAGAGGGCATAAGAGTAAATGAAGAGGAAATTCGCCAAAGAGGAACGTGATCTCCAACCGCTTGACGCCGTTACGTGGAGAGAAAGCCAAAACCATGAATACCGATGTTCCCGTCCGTTGTATTTATTTATATTTGTCTACAAACACCCCCATTCAAAGTCACCCGCTTATCACTGTTTGTCTTAAAACACACTCTCTCTCTTCCTCTCTCGATTTCTCTATTCGACAATGTCTTGCTTCAAGAGCAAATACGCCGGTAAAAGCCATTCTTCATCCTTCTCCTTTGGTGTTCTTAGATTCGTGATCTAGAGATTCTGTGATTTTGACTGTTGGTATTTGTTTCGTGTTTTCTTTTTGCTTTTAAGTCTTGTTTTTTATTAGATCGGTGCAATTTTTTGGATTCTTTCCTTTCTGGATCTGCTGTTAATATCAAATCATTTTATTATGCGTTGTGATCTGGTCGTTTGTGATCAATCGTTTTTCTCTCGTTTTCTTATCTTTTATAAGACTGTATTCGCATGCGATCGGATTTGTCGTCTTGCAAGCGCTTGTTTTCACTTTCACGTTTAATATGGACTGTGGACTATCAGATCCGTTTGTTTTAATTTGAGGTCAATGATTTAGGGCTTTCTTTTTGGCGATGCTCTAGACTATAATTTTTAAAATACAGATCAGAGTTCCGTTGATTTTTAGTTAGTTCGTTAGTCCAATTTATCTGTAACTGTCTTGCTTGGTTGTGGAAGATCCGCAATTAACTACAGTATTAAAGCTATCGGATGATGAGTGCTATGCTTTCAATTTTTATGGTTTTTATAGAATGTTAGTTTTATTGTTCTAAGTCTGTTTTACTCTCTTGAAGGCCATTTCATTATTTATTTTTCGAAGTTTAGTTTCTCTTGTATAAATGCAAATGTTATCTTTCCAAACGCCATCTGTAATTCACTGTTTGAATATGTTAATCTCTTGTGTGCTAATTTCACTTTATCTTCTTTTGTCAAAATATTCATATCTTGACAAAATCAAAGTTGTTTGTTTGTTTAGTCTGTTTTTGTGTTAAAGGCTTCATTTAGTTTGGGGGATTATTTAAGGTTTAACTTTTTCATGTGAATTTGGATTTCTTTGAGCTTCTAATTATGTGAGCTGTTGAACCTCTAAGCAGAATTTGAATGGTTCTCTTGATTTGAATGTTTTCTTTCTTACTGTAAATGACATACAACTGAAGTTTTCAACTCTTTGCAGATGAGCTCATTAAGAATGCTGCCTACATTGGCACCCCCGGAAAGGGTATCCTTGCTGCTGATGAGTCTACTGGAACAATTGGGAAGCGTCTAGCCAGCATCAATGTTGAGAATGTTGAGTCAAACAGGCGTGCTCTTCGTGAACTCCTTTTCACTGCCCCTGGTTGTCTACAATACCTTAGTGGAGTAATTCTCTTTGAGGAAACCCTTTATCAGAAGACTGCAGCAGGTATTACTACCCTGACCAATTGGGATTGCGTCCAAAATTCTGCTTAAATTGCAAGAAATTTCCGAAATATCTTTTCGCAGGTTGATATTTCTAGTGGTTATCTTGCAGGTAAACCCTTTGTTGATGTCTTGAAGGAGGGTGGTGTTCTTCCTGGTATTAAGGTTGACAAGGGCACTGTTGAACTTCCGGGGACAAATGGGGAGACCACCACCCAAGGTCTAGATGGCCTTGCAGAGCGATGCCAAAAGTACTATCAAGCTGGTGCTCGATTTGCTAAATGGCGTGCTGTACTCAAGATTGGGCCAAATGAGCCATCTCAACTGGCTATCAAGGAGAATGCTAGGGGTTTGGCCAGATATGCTGTTATCTGCCAGGAGAATGGCTTGGTCCCCATTGTTGAGCCAGAGATTTTGGTTGATGGACCTCATGATATTAACAAATGTGCTGATGTGACCGAGCGTGTCCTTGCCGCATGCTACAAAGCACTCAACAATCACCATGTTCTCCTTGAGGGTACTCTTTTGAAGCCCAACATGGTGACTCCTGGATCAGATTCTCCCAAGGTTGCACCTGAGGTTATTGCTGAGTACACCGTACGTGCTCTCCAACGCACCATGCCTCCGGCAGTTCCTGCTGTCGTATTCTTGTCTGGTGGTCAGAGCGAGGAGGAGGCTACTGTCAACCTTAATGCAATGAATAAGCTAAAGACCAAGAAGCCATGGTCTCTTTCTTTCTCCTTTGGACGTGCTCTTCAGCAGAGCACTCTCAAGGCATGGGCTGGAAAGGAACAGAATATTCCTAAGGCTCAAGCTGCATTGCTTACCAGGTGCAAGGCTAACTCCGAGGCCACTTTTGGTACATACAAGGGTGACGCAACACTTGCTGAAGGTGCCTCTGAGAGCCTTCACGTGAAAGACTACAAATATTAAGGAGGCTGGATTTTTTGCATGTTGAGTTCTCTGAGTACACTAGGTTGTCCTTTCCCAGGCATAGTTCTAGGGCTTTTATTTTTGTTGTTGCCAATGGATTCGGTATGTTAGTAGAATAAGAGGGTTGAGGAACATGAGCATGTTGTTGAGTTTCAATGGCTTTGCTTATGGTCGCGGTGGATAAATTACATTTGATGTCCACTCGGGGATTTGCACTTATTCAGCCAGTAGTTCAACTTCGCTGAATCTCCTTTCGTTGGAGTTGTTAGTGTTAAGTGTTTTGTTGGTTATATTCATAACTGATTCAAAAATCACAAATTTGTTGCAATTGTATCAAGAAACCTTTTCAGTAAATAAACAAACTAAGCGGAACTTTGCCTCTGTTTCTTGCAATCTGTTATGTACATCGATTACTGAGCCAGTTGAAAATTTTTAGACCTTGAAAAAATTTTCTCAATGTTTCGATACTAAATGAGCTTTTTGGGTGTCATCCAAGTTTGAGTTGCAAGACGATCTTCTCACCGGAGAGTTCCCGTAGCTGATACTGTTGCTATGAAACTTGACCAGATTACTCTTTCCAATAATCAGCGATCTGGGTCATTGCCTCCTAACATCGGCAACTTCTCCGGAGTTCGAACACTGTTGCTTCATGGAAATAAGCTCTCTAGCCAAATACCACCCAAGATTGGAAGATTTACAACAGCTTTCAAGGAATTCCTTAAAGCTTATCCTGTCATAAACGTCCCTAAAAAATCAATGGCACAACAAAATCAAAGACAAATTGGGAGCAAACCTGATCGAACTCTTTAATTTAGGACAACTCGATTTGTTGGTTCCCAACAGACATGAAGAACACTACGCCAAAGTTTAGCTGCAGTTTTGCTATGGATACTCTGATTGGTAACCAATGGTCACCTAGTTAAGTATTTTTCAACATATAGAGATGGATCCATGAGGCTGATCCACAAAGTTTGCACTTTGAAATAGGAACACAGAAGTGCTCAGGGGTCGGTACCCATGGCTATAGAGGTAGGGACCCAATGACAAGCACTTGAAAGATCAAAAAGGATGAAATTGTATTTTAGAATGCTGAGTTTGGACTAGCAGCAATCCATAGAAATAGAATTGATATTTTGTCCTGAATCTAACCGAGAGTTCGGACTAAGAGCAGGCTATAAAAATAGAGTTAATATTTTAATTCAAATATCAATTAATATGATTTGATTTAAATCCGCACAAAAATTTATAATTAATTTGACTTTTAGATTAAATTAAACTTTAAATTTAAAAAATTTAAGAGAAAGTTTGGTCTAATTTCGTTTGACTTGACCCAATTTAAATTTAAATTTAATTTAAAATATCTAAATTAATTTAATTCAAAATTCAAAAAAATATCTAAATTTAAAATAATATTTTATACTAAATCAGACTTAAATATGAATTTATTTAAATATTATAGAGTAAATCTATTTTATTGCCAACTCTAGAAAGGTAAAGAAATCAACAGAGATAATCAAATGGAATATCGTAAATTCTAATTCAAAAGCATGTTATAAGACTAACGCATGCGTTTATTTTATTTTATAATTTATTATAATTCACATATATACTTATTTGAAATTAAAATTTATTATGAACCACTGTACTTTATTAACAGTTAACATTATAATATATAAAGATATTATAATATATTAAATATTAAATATTTAATTAATATAATTTATGATTTTGTAAGTAAAATTTAAGATTTAAAATGTAATTCATTTTAAATTAATCTTTGGGACTAAGAAAGGTAAGGGGTGTACTTAAGGATAGTAAATTAGTCCGATTAGTCCGATTCGGTCTAATTTAAAATCAACGAATTTAATATAATTTTTAATTTGAATTTTAAAATAATTAAACTCGAATTTCACAATCTCGTTCAACTTTGAAACTCGAGCTATATATTAATAAATAGGTTCACCATTCAACTTCATATTCTTTTTTTTTTGTCGCTCATGTTTCTTTATTAACTTATAATGTCTTTTTCTTTTGCTTCCAATTTTGTAGCTTTTAAACAATTTAATTAAAATCTCTTCTTCTTCTGTTAGTTTTCTTTAGTCGTTTTTATTTCTTCTTTTTCTGCTTCCATTTCTGAAGCTTTTATCTCTTCTACTTTTGCTTCTTGAGAGTAGAGAATTACCAAAATTTCTTTGACTCTCTAACTTCTAAAGCTTAATCAGTTCCTTTCATCTCCAATTAAAGTACAATTTTATGTTCTTTTTCAAAGAATTTAAATCAATTTATGTTAATTGCTAAGAAAGTTTAAGACAAAAGAAGACTTTAAAGAATATGAGAAACATCAGTTTATAGTTTAACAATCAAATGAGATTAAGAAATTCACGTTTTAGGCGAGATTCTGAACATCTAAAATCTAATTGAGGTAGAAATTGGAAAATATGAATTAGACCTAATCAAAATTCAATTCAGGATTTAGCCATTTTTAAAGAGCTTTGGGCTAATTCGGACAACCTCATCTCAGTTTGGCTTATTTGAATGAAAATAAGGAAATAAGTTTAGAAGGGAGAACACTCAAACTCTATTTTATGAATTCACTTTACTTTGATTTCTTGGCTTCTTCTCTTGGTTTCAAATGCACTAGTACATGAGGTCTTTATAGATGTACAAGAAACCTCGTAATACATGAGATATAATAAACTTATTGAAATTATAACTCCTAGAAATTATATGTTCTTGAATGTAGAGATACATGCATAAAAAATACATGAACCAAGTAAATGAATCAAGTCTAATTAATTGCTCCACTAATATAATTGCTCCATTTTCTAAAATTCCCCTTAAACTTGATTCTTCTTGGTGACTCTAACCCACATACGTAATTATACAAAACTTCCAAACTTCAATACTTTGGTGAAAATATTAGTCACTTGACAATCACTTTTCACATAAGAATGATCAACCTTTTTGTTCTTAATATACTCCTTTATGAAATGAAACTTTTTATTTATATGCTTGCTTCGATCATGGAACATAGGATTCTTTCCCATTAGTACAACATTTTTTATCCATGAAAATAGTATCTTGAGCCACATGTAGCATCTTCAATAATCTTTTGAGCTACATTGCACGAGTAATGTAAGAAGTAGTTGCAACAAATTCAGCTTCATATATAGAAAGAGTCACAATGGGTTGCTTCTTTGAACTCTAAGTAAAGGTAGTATCACCTATGAAAAATATGATTTCACTTGTGCTCTTTCTATCATCAATAGAGTCACAATGGGTTGCTTCTTTGAACTCTAAGTAAAGATAGTATCACCCATGAAAAATATGAATTCACTTGTGCTCTTTCTATCATCAATATCACCTCCCAGATCTATAACCATCAAGCTTGAAATTGGGTGAGGGAGAATAGTGCAAGTCATAATCAATAACTGACATATCGCACAATCTTTTAGCCATTGTTATGTGAGTGATAGTTGGAGCTCATAAAACGACTTACAACTTTTACTCCAAAAAGAATTTCAGGTCTCGTGCAAGTCAAGTATCCCAAGCTTTTAACAAGGCTTTTATAAAAAGTCGGATCCACTCATTCACTTTATCATCCAACTTTGATTTTTTTTTTCATAATCAATTAGGTTATTAACAGACTTGTAATTCTTCATTTTGAATTTCTCAAGAACTTTTCTTCCATAAGTCTCTTAAGAAATAAAAATTCCATCTTCATCGTCCTTTACTTTAATAATAAGATAATAGGACATAAGTCCCATATTAATTAGTTATTTCAAATTTTTTGGCCATTGTCTTCTTGAATTTGTCAAACATCTTTGTATTATTGCTTGTGAAGATTAAGTCATCAACACATAGGCATATAAGAAGAATGCTTCTATTTTCACCTTCTTTGACATAAAGAGTATGTTCTTGTAAACATTTGATGAATCTATGACTTTGAAAACATTTTTCAATATAGTTGTACCAAGCTCTCAAAGCTTATTCCAAACCATTCAATGTCTTCTTCAACTTTAGCACTTTATTTTTGTGTCCCTTCATAATGTACCGCAATGGTTATTAGATATACACCTCCTCCATAAGATAGCCATTCAAGAAGGTGAACTTGACATCCATTTGATAGATCTTCTACTTCTTTTGTGTAGCCATACATATGATTAAACAAATTGTCTCTAATGAAGCCACGGGAGCAATCGCTTCAGTATAATCGACTTAGTGTTACTAAGTGTAACCTTTAGTAACAAGCCTTGCCTTGTGCCTCTCTACTTTTTCTTGAGCATTTCTCTTGGCTTTATATATCCACTTCACACCGATCACCTTTTTCTCCTTTGAAAGAGTAAAAGCTCTTATATGTCATTCATTTGAATTGCTTAGATTTCTTCATCCGCTACAAGTCTTTGATTCTTCTTGTCTTGCTTCTCCAAATTGTAGTGACTTAGAATCGATAAAGAGATAAATAGTGTTGTATTTTCTATCATCTCTATGGCCTCATAAAGATATCTTAAAATTCTCCTTATTTTAGAATCCTTATGCGATCTGGAAGAAGATTCATCTCTTAGTGAGTAGGGTGTAACACCAATATCTTCATGCTTTTCATGGTTTTATGTTCAAACATAGGAAATGAAATACTTTCTTTGTTTTGAGAGACATCCCACTTTCATGATTTTTCTTCATAAAAATCAACATTTTAATTATAGTCTTTCAATTAGTATGATTAAACTGTTAGAATGTCTCATATTGATTAAACATGAAAATGATAAAGGGTTTATAAGTGGTAAGGGTCAACTATCCAAACAACTAGTTCTAGCTATTTAGATAATAGTTGACCCAAGCTCAATTCTTGTAGGTGGACTCTACACTCTGCCCATATTAAAAATTTAACATGGTATCAGAGCAGGTTTGGTCCGAATTATGAATTTTCCGATTGTCCGTCTGGATGTCCATTCCCAGCGGTTCGGTCCGATTACCACTGCGTATATTTTAAGTGACAACTGGATGTCCATTCCTAGTTGCATTTGAGGGGGAGTGTTAGAATGTCCCATATTGATTAAACATGAAAATGATAAAGGGTTTATAAGTGGTAAGGGTCAACTATCCAAACAACTAGTTCTAGTTATTTGGACAAATAGTTGACCCAAACCCAATTCTTGTAAATGGACTCTACACTCTGCCCATATTAAAAATTCAACATAAACAACTTATAGCCCTTAGAATTTGAGCTATATCTAATAAAGACATATTGTTTCCTTTGTCCTCATCTTTTTTGGAACATGCACATATGAGACTCGAAAATGAGAAACCATAGTATTATTACTAATTCAAGCTTTTTGAGGTATCATCCCATGAATACTTCTGGTAGGGATAGGTTGGACAAGTTCAAAGTGTAACTGATAGCTTCGACAGAGCTTTTAAAGAACATTTTTGCTTTTGAGCATGATTTTTATTATGTGGAGAATGGATCTATTTTTATATTTCACAACTCCAATTTGTTGTGGAGATCGTGAGAAAATGACGAATATTATTAGCTTCACAAAATTTGTTAGACTTCATAAACTCTCCTCCTCTATCTGTTTTCAAAGCTTTGATAGCAATCCACTCCCATATTTAACTTGGGCTTTGAATCTTTGGAAGGCTCCAAAAACTTCATCAATACACTTTCAAACAATAAACTCAAGTTTTACGAGAAAAATCATCAATGAAGAGTAAGAAATAATTAGCTTTACAATAAAAGGATGACTTGATTGAGCCACAAATATTAACATGAACTAGTTGAAGTGACTTAATGGCTCTTGAAGTGAACTCCTTTGGAAATAACTTTCTCACTTGATTCCCCAAGAAACATCCTTCACATGATTGATTGAGTTAAATGATGAGAGGCAACCCATCAATCATGAACTCTTTTGACAATAAATTTACTCCTCTAAAATTAAGACTACTAAATCTTACGTGCCAAAGCTAAGAGAAATATTTGACACATATCTTTAAGTACCTTGGATGATCAACTTTGATATTGAGCAAGAACATTATATTCTTTAACATAAGAACCTTTGCTATCAAATTATGTGCTTTTTGTTTTAAAGTGTAACAAGAATCTTTTAAGTAGATATCATACCCTTCATATAGTCCCAAACTTAAGATATTTTTTGTTTTCAGAGAAGGACATAATAGACATATGAAATAATTCTATGGCTACTATTTTTTGTAAGGACAAGAACACAACCTTTACCTTTAATAGGAATATTTTTTCCATTTTGCTTCTCATCAAAATCCATGAATAGCTCCTTGTTTCCACTCATATGGTTGCTTGCACCCATATTAAGATACCATCAAGATTCATTTTTGTCACTTTTGTTAACTAATAACAAGAGTTCTTCTTTTTCTTTTTCTTCGACAAGATGAGTCTCTCCTTGGTTGCTAGTAGAGCTCCAAAATTAATAGGACACCATATTTATGACAATTATGGCATTGGCTATTAGATTTATCATACCTTCTTCCACCTCCTCTCCTATAGTCATTGTTTTAAAACCTGGACCGGACCGGCCGATTTGACTGGTGACCGGTTGGCTATTCGATCCGGGTGACCCGTAAAAATTGGTCTCTAATTGAACCAGTGAGAACCGGTAAAAATCGGTCAATTGACAGGTCGAATCAGTCCGGTTAGACCACTGGTTCAATAAATTTTTTATATTTTTATATTTTATATTTTATATATTATTTGGTATATTTTTCTATTTTTTTAATATTACTAATATTATATATAATTAAATATAATTATTGCATAATTATGACGTCACACCGATTCGACCGGTGACCAGTAAGGCCTCCGGTTTGATGTCTGGTCCGGGTTTCAAAACCTTGCCTATAGTAATCGCTTTCATGACCTCTTGAGCTTTGTGATTGTGGGCTTGATTCTTCATTATTGATTTGATATATGTTTCTTCCTCTTCCTCTTCCTCTTTCACAATCACGATTATCACCACCTTGATTCCTCTTTGTCTTTAAAAGAAACCTTGGCTTGAGGTGCTTGAACTAGAGACACCTTTTTCTTCAATCTTTGTTTATAAGTCTGTATAGATCCTTATAATTCGTCAATGGTCATGGCTTCCAAATTTTGGGATTGTTCAATAGCCACAACAACAAGATCAAATTTTAAATCAAGAGTAAGTATAATTTTCTCTACCACTTGAGTATCTTCTAATTTTTCACCATATCTCCTCATTTGATTGGTAGTTGTCAAAACTCTTATAAAATAATCATGAATAAATTAGAATCCTTCATTTACAAGAATTCAATCTCACCTCTTAAATTCTGAAGTCGCATCTTTTTTACCTTGTCAACTCTTTTGGGAACAATTTGAAGAATCTCCCAAGCATACTTTGCCTTTGTTGAACTTAACACTTTCTCAAACATTTCATCATCTAATGTCGCATGAATAATGCTAAGAGAATGTTGACTCATTTTATAATTCCCTTGCAACGTGTTCATTTGGGCTTGATTCAACACTCCTTCATTTGCCAGTTCTTCATATCCTTGCTTTACCATCTCCTATGCATCTCTAGGGTCAAGAATTGCCTTCATACGAACACACCAATTATCGTAATTCTCGTCTGTAAGTTTGGGAATTGAAACAACAGAGTTAGACATGTTTCAAACAACCTTACTTTGGTACCAGTTTGAAGGAAAATAAGGAGATAAATAGAGAAGGGAGAACACTCAAACTCGCTTTTGTAAATTCACTTTAATTTGATTTCTTAGCTTCTTCTCTTGGTTTCAAATGTAAGAGAAGTATTTATAGGTGTACAAGACAACTCCTAATACATGAGATACAAAGAACTTGTTGAAATTATAACTCTTAGAAATTATAAGTTTTTGAATATAGAAATACATGCATAAAGAAAAAACTTAAACCTAGTAAATGAATCGAATTTAATTAATTACTTCGCTAACACAATTGATCCATTTTTAACATTATTGCCATATCTGGGTGAACTCGGTTGTGTGTTTTTTAAGTGTAAAAAATGTGGATATTGGGCCACTTGACAAAATTGAAAATAAAAAGTAAGAGAAGATTAAGGCATCTTTTCGTTAAAACATGGTCCAGGCTTAGATGTCCAAGGGAGGATCTCTTCTGTCATATCACGCTTTCAAGAACCTTGTAGCGTGATCCACCTAGTAGGGCGATTGTTCACAAAAAGTAGGGCCAGACTGAGAGTATAGGAATTTCAGGGTATTGCAATTATGTCTCTATTCCAAGCTGCCTAACTATTCTTATATGGTTCAGAACAATTGCTTAAGCCCATGTATGAGTATGGTATCGTGATTTTCCTTTCTTAGAGATTGAACCCGTGATGCTTGGATGATAGGTTCTTAGCAAACAATTTGTTAAAGCCAACTAAACAAAGCTCGGACGATATCCTGTTTAAGGACTAAAAGCTCAAAAACAACTTAACGCAAATGGAAACAAATCTCACCCTCTTGCAGAGATGTTCATTCCATATCATACGCCTGCAAACATAGTATAGTAGAAAGCTCCCTGTCACTAATTACAGGCAAACTTGGGAGATGCAGAATTAGCAGTTTTTATGTTAACTTCAGTAATAAGTCACATCAAATGGGAGAAACCCTAAATCTAATAAAAGCCGGGTTTTCGACGTTCTTTATATGATTGTCAACTGATAACTTTCCATTGATTTTTAATTAAAAAACGTCTAAAACCCATTGCTGCAAGCAAAAGAGAAAAAGAAGGACAATCAACATTGAAAAGAAGGGGAGAAAAGCCTGAAACCAAGCAAGCATACTATTATTGCAGTACATTTGCCCGTTTTGGTCACCGCACTGCAATGTCTTGCAATGCCTTGGCTTCTCCTGACGGGAAGCTTCTTTACTCTTTCCTAAGTACGAGTACGTCCCTACCTACGAGGAAAAAACATGACATTGCATCTATCTTTTTTCCCATGCAATTGGTACTTTCATGTCTGTTATTGAAGGCAAGTTTGAGAGGGTTGGACATCAATCTTTTCTTTAACAGTCTACGAATTTATCACGAAAAGTTGATACTGTTTTACATCCATTTTCTCAAAGTTCACACGCTAAGGTTGTGTTCAGATATCCCCTTTTTTGGAGAAAAGAAATGTTAAAAGCTGATAATATATTAACTTTAACTGTTTCGAGGAAAATAAAATAAAACTTTTCCCTAAAGATCGAGATAGGTAAACCATTTCATGTTAATTTCTGTAAAGATCGAGATCGGCACTTGTCCTTTTCGTTTCTTGCAAAGTTTGAAATAAATGTTCACTTGCTTTAAAAGGCTGGATTATACTTTATAAGATGCTTCAGAGATTAATAAGTCGGGCTTGACCTGACTAGTTAAGAACCAAAAACGAAAGACTCGACCGAAAATTTACCACTACTTACCGTGAAGCTTAGTTAGTGTTGGGAGGATGACAACCGTTAATCTTCGTTAGGCATTTTGTCTGAACTCCGTAAAGTATACAATGGTATCTTGTATAGATACTAAGAGTCACTATTAAGGTGGTCTTGGTGACACTGACACAGCCTCAGTCGGTTGCATCATACCAAGTTAGTGTACCGAAGGATTTAACTCATCTTCTTCAAGCAGGTTAGTTCTTGATGCTCTGATCGAGTATACTGAAGAAATTTCAAAGAAATACAAGTACGTCACAGTAGAATGTCGAAGT
The DNA here is from genome assembly GCA_025531925.1 of Erythroxylum plowmanianum. NCBI lineage: Eukaryota > Viridiplantae > Streptophyta > Magnoliopsida > Malpighiales > Erythroxylaceae > Erythroxylum > Erythroxylum plowmanianum. Next base: position 42,746,685 of record JANVCQ010000005.1, on the reverse strand, counting down.
AAGCCACCAGAAGAGAAGTCCACTTTGTTATCTATACACTTGAGTTAGCTCCCAGAAACCCCAGATCGATTTACAAAAGAAAGTCTAGCTAGTTTCTAGTTGAGAAAATAAATCTTCAGGTTAAGCAAATATAATAGTTACAACTTAAAAATTGTGAAATTATTCCAGTACATCAAATTTTAATCTTCGGCTCCCCGAGTCGGTGATCCAGACAAAAAAGATTACAATTTGAGAATGAAAAGTACGATGGAAATCACTCTTGAATGTTATTCCTAACACTTCAAAAATAAAAAAGAAGCAAAAACAGGCCACAGTTTAATGTCAAATAGATCAAATTGTAGGAAGGGATTGTATATTTGTATCCTTATAACTTCTTCAGTCCAGTGCGACTGCTTCTTTTAAACACAGCCAACAAAGTGGATTATTTGAACACATTTTGATCATCGGAAGAAAAGAAAATAGCAAAACATGGAACATCCATGCAATGGAAAGTTGAAGTACCAATAGAAGGCAACTGTTTCCACAAAGAAATTTTATTCAGAAAAGTAAAATTCCAGGGCTTGATTCAGAACCTGTCAATCAATAGTCGTGACGTTGCAAGTCTTGGAGGAGGAAAAACTTGTTCTTTTTGAATCAACTCTCTATGACAACGATACCAACACATCTATCATTAGGCCCCTATGTCAGCTTCTCCGCTCGGTATTGTGTACCCACGGCAACTCCGTACGGTCCTAATTGGTTAAACCGTCTCCTCCTTCATGTTACATTATCTCCAGAGGCCTAGTGAGTAGATGAATTGGTCAGTTGACTTCCTATTTTGCTTTTACAGGTTTTGATCTCCTTTATTAAGCTTCAAAGCAAAGTTGCCCCACAAGTTTTCTGATCCATCACTCATCAGGAAAGGAAAGCAGCTATCACTCACCATATTCCCAGCATTAGAATTTTCCGGAGGAGAGCTATCGTTAGGTTGAGTCCTTACAGTTTCAGGACCTTGTTCGCTAATCTCACAATATGGTACGCCTGGATTGTATACCGACTCATTACTTGGGAAGTAACAATAGTTGCTTGAATTTTCCTTGCGTTTCTTGTTAGACGGATTGGTTTTCCTAAGAGAACTGTTGACAGTATCCCATTTGTCTTTGCACATTATTGCAGTTCTCTCATAACCAAAATATGCCATTTTTCCTGCTATATCCTCCCACAAAACTTCTTCTGGACACCCACTTTGCTGAAACTTATCTTCCAAACTATTTCTCAATTGAATTAACCTTGTTATCTCTGAATCAGGCCAGATGTTACCGTTGTTTATTGTCTCACTTCCATTATCATTCTGGTTGTCACTATGATTCTGAACTTCAGCACCCACAAGCTCCTCAGAAGATGGCACATTCACTTCTCTACCCATTAATTTGTTTAAAGCTTCCATTATAGCGGCATCACGAGCTTCAATCCAAGCTCGCTCTTTGGCCCAAAACTTGTGCTCTCTATCTACCCTCGCAGCCTCCTCCTTCCTCCACTCTTCTTCTCTAAACATCCTCTCTTGTTCCTTTCGTTCAAGTGTCTTTGTCAATTTCTCGAGCCAAGCCTCTTGTCTCTCCATTAGCTTTGTCATCTGGGAATCAATGAACTCTCTTATCTTTGTCTTCAAGATCATCCCGCCTCTTTTTTTCCTTCTCTTTTCAGTTGAATCATTCGCAACTATTGTGGGGGTGCTTAGATCATTGTCCTCGGACGAGGAAGTGTCAAATTCAGAATAGTTAGAGAGGCTAAGGCTATCACAGAGCTTTTGAGAATGAAATGCCACTTGGTTAGCTTGTGTAGAGGTGTTGGTTGTAGTTTGAGTTCTGTCCACAAAATGAGTTTCATGGACTGAAACTGAACTGCTGGTTTCTCCATAAAGGGCTTCAAGTTGCCGAAAGAATCTATAGTGCTTACCATCTTGTCTGCCGGCTTTCCCTTCTTTAGTTTTCTTATAGTACTTGTATAAATTTTCAAACTTTTCTCTGCATTTCTTGCCGCTTCTTTGGTATCCATGTTCCTCAGACATGATCCTAGGAAGTAAAATTGAGATTAAAAAAATACTCACTTAAAAAGTGGAATGACAACATCAAAATTTGGAAGAGCTAAAACTAATAACAGAAGGAACCCTAATTTGGATTGAAATTAGCCTGAAGTCAAGACTAAAGAAAGGTAATTTTTAAGTGATAACAAGCAGTGGCATTGTTGAGCAATTACATATGATCCTGTTGCGGGGTAGTTGGAGTCATCCCAATATAGTACCAGACCATTCAATTAGTCTAGACAGAGAGTCTGTGGGCAACTCCCGATAACTACTTCAGGGAAGATATTCGTTTTTGAGCAAAAGAGCAATGGAACTTGCACTAGAAAGAAGGATACATATTTTCAAAGCCCGAAACCATCCACGAATGGAACCATTCGTGCTCGAAGAATAGCTAATTATGGCTAGTGAATGGAACCATTCACTGGCCATAATTAGCTATTCTTCGAACACGAAACACCAAAAAAAAAAAGCAAAAAAGAGTTACATAACCTAGGTCTGTGATTGAGCAACATATTGCGGTCAAACCAGACGCGCATTTGAAAGATCATAGCATTGCCACTGATTAACAAGAGATATATACGAAACTATCCGAAGAAAAGATGGAGTAATTAAGAAACAGAAAGGGTTTCTTGAACCTACGTCAAATGGCAAAGCCGGTCACCTAAATCATACAAAAGCTTACGACTTTTGCGCATAATCATCTTTGATGACGCTTGAATTAATCTCGAAGGCAATATTGAAGCAAAAAGGAGAGAGCTTGGAGTAAAACAAAATAGTAACAAGTGAGGACAGAAAGCGGAAAAAAACCAACAAAGTAGAGAAGCAAAAACAATTAGAAAATTAGGGTAAGTGAATACCTAGAAACTTCATCCCACAAGGGTCCTTTTTGATTAGCCTCCTTGAACTTGGAATCAAGACGAGATCTGATTTCAAGAAGAGTTAAAGTCTCTTGTCGAGGCCATCTTCCAGTACCACCGTCGCCACCAAAATAACCACCACCTTCAACTTCTAAGCTACTAAGTGATGGAATTACAACAGAAGCAGCAACAGTGTTATCTCCACTATTAGCAACAGTACCAGCAGTAGAGTGAAGAGCAGTAGTCATACAAGCATCAGAGCTAGAACCAGAGCGAAATTCATGCAACCCACAATCTCTAGGCATGAGCATCATCAAATCACAGTGTTGTTGTTGAGCTACTTGTGGTTGTTGTAGGTGATGAAGGTGATGGTGATTTCTATGAGCAGAGAAGAGGTCTTGAGGTGGTTGTGGTTGTAGGATTGCTGCAAAATGAGTTGGCCTCCTGCTAATGAACTGCCTTAAATCGATCCCTAACTGATTATGGTTATTATGATCTTCCATTTCCATGGATTCTTCAGAACAAACTAGTACATAGAAAGAAAGAGCAAAAGGGATCGAATTTAACAACAAGAAGTTTTAGACTTTGAGAAGGAGAGAAAGGAAGAGAGAAGAGAGAGAACCCGAAAGGAAATAGGATCGTGTCGTCCACGAAAAAGATCGAATTTTTGCACAGAAACAATGGTCCCATATCTGTATCAACCTTCAAGGGTATGTTCTCTCGTCTCGTTTCAAGCGCAGCACTGTCCCTATACGTATAGTTTCACTTTCGCTTCATGTCACGTACTTCTGATCTACCTTTGCTGTCCTAAGAGCAAAATACACTACAAAATGAAATTTCCCATATTTCAATTATTCTTTTCTGTTTATTTCAGTTAAGTGTAGCAAATTTATGTAATGACTGCTTTTAGAATATGAATTGAAATATTTATCCAATTATACGCTAATTCTTTTTGTAATTATTAGTGCTTATTTTATCATAAATTTTTTTATATTATTTATGGTCTAAATAATTACTAATAACCACTAGAAATCAACTACAAAATTATTTTCTTAAAATATTTATCAAGTCACATTTGTATGTAGGTCTATCTGAAATAATCTCTCTATTAATTAGGAGTAATGCAGAATACTATCAAAAATTTTCACACCTCACATTTGTGCTAGATTTATATAGGTATATTGATGATGATAAAAATATTTATCAAGTATAAATTGAACAATATGAAAATAACCTCATTAGTTAAGAGTAAGGTTGTGTACTACTGAACTTTTCCAAATTTTGCATGTCAATATAATTTTTATTAGATATTGATGTTGTTGTAAATTGAACAATAGTTTTGCCGGTTTTATTTGTCAAATACACTTTGGTGAATAAAACACATGAAATTATGTTCACCTTAATCTTCTCTGTGGTGACATTACTCATATAATGTTGTAATTTAGAAAGTTTAAGTACATCTAGTCATTGCAAATTAGTAAGTTGCACATTTTATTGTTGAATTAAAGTTTTGAAAATTTTTAGAAATGAATATATTATTTAATGAATTAAATAGAAATAGAAATATAAATTTAGTCAACTAAATAATAATAAATTCTTTTGTGTGTTAAATTTAAAATTTTAAAATTATTACTTTCCATTAGATTGATCATTTAAACCCACACTTAACTAAAGGGCAAAATTTTCCCTATGCTAGATGTTGGTTAAGTTAGAACCTAATTTCCCTATGCTTTTAAATTAATTAGATGATTAATCACAATTAATTAATTAATGCAATAGGAAGAGGCGGAGGAGGCTAACGAACGAGGGACGCGTGATAAAAGAGAAGACGACGAAACACTATATAGAGAAGAGACGAGAGGTGCAGATAATGACACCTCCACAGTGCTTAGGATCCTGCCTTTTTGACTTGGCTCCCTAGCTCGCTCCTTTTATCTCACTTTTTGGCTCCTTCTATAGGCACATGCACAGGCACATGCTCCCTCACGTTTTGAACCTATATTCCCTGTCGAACGACATGTCGTCAGGAGTCATTTCAATTTTTAGAACACTGACCAAAACAAAACATGTATACAGTACATCGACGGCTGGTTAAACGTATCTGGCTTATTGCCTGTTTGGATGGGTTTATATCAGTAGAACTTTTGTCAATAGAACTTTTCTAAAAAGAGCTTTTTTAAGAAATCAATTGATTATTTGGCTGTTATTTAAAAAAAAGTTTTTTTGAAAGAGCTTCATATAATAGACTGTTTGACAATATGAAAATAGAAAATATTTTTAATTTTAACTATATTTTATTTTGTAATAAAAATTATTTATGCATATAAATATTATTTAAAATATGTTAAACAATATGCAAAGTATAATATATTAATTATTATATAATTTTAAACCATATAAAATATAAATAAAAAATATATAACCAAATCTTTTATATGGATTATAATATAAGTAAAACTAATATCAAAAATAAATATTAAAACATATAAAAAATTAAATAATATTATATAAATATCAAAATAAACATGAAGATGTGTTTGTGGATATTGTGAGAATTATGTGTAAAACATAAAAATAAAAGAAACTAAAAATAAATTCATTAGTTGATTTGAAAAATTTACCTGAAAAAATACTTTTTTGAAAAACTCCAAATTTGAGCTTCTCAAAAAGTTATATTTCAGCTTCTAAAAAAATCATTTCTATGACAAAAGTGCTTTTAAATTTTACAGTCAAACACTTAATTTTCTTAAAAATAACTTTTACAGTAGAAAAAAGTGTTTATTCACTCTCCAAAAACTGAAACAAATATGCTCTTACTAAATTTCTAAGGAGTCTCCTCGTCTAGTCAAAGATATAGTCAAACGGCTTGTCGCTGGGGACCCGTTTCTACCATTGCACGCTTTCCCTACACTAAATACGTACTTCCAAAATCACCAGAGCAACGTGCTCGTATGACATTTATCCCCATGCTATATTACACAGACTTACCCTCTTGTTTTCCATATATCATCATAAATGTTAAGACTCAGTTTTGTTTAAACACAAATTTGACTGCCTTATTATATTGTTAGGGGACTTTTGTCTGGTCAAGATATTGCATGGCAAATTTGTTTTTTTTTTCCCGTCGTATTTATATATCCATGCCAAAACGAATGTTTCTTATACTTAAACTTATATAAGAACAACTTTGTCAAACGAAACCAAACATAGAAAATATTACGGGAGCAATTTGCTTTGGTAATGGAGACTAACCTAACTCTTTATTCATGGTAAGCTAAACTCCATAAGGCTAATGTTGGAATGATCATTCAACGGTACATGATTATGATCCTGCGCTGTCTACATATGAAAAGGATTTAGTATTATTAATTCCAGATATAAAAAAACTGGCTTATAATATCCATATGAAATTAAAAGATCAGAAATTTAATTGTCTCTTCACAGATTCATGTAAACACATTCCTCCTAAAGCAAAGCTCATGAGACAGCCATTTCCTAGCTGTGATTGATTTTCTAGGGATAGATAATGATTGAGCTGTGGCAAAAGTTGTGACAAATAATGCTACAAGAAGAGGCTGAGAAAGAAGACTGTTGACACGAAAGGATCCCTGAGGTCCTCCGGACTCGATCAGAAAATGCTGGAGGTTGCTACTTTTGTTAAGTAAAAGCCAAAACCAGAAGTCATGTCTTTCGATAGCTTGTAGGTGGTTTTTTTTTAATGAGAAAAATTAAAGTCAAAATTCTTACAAACTTTAGTATTAAGTATATTTTAGTTTCTTTTATCAAATTGATTTCAAACTTTGATTTTTACTTTTGATTAAATCTAAAGTTCATTTACCTTATGAATACAAAATAAGATTATAGAACGAATTTAAGCTTTTTTGCCCTCCTTGTCTATAAGTATATGCACATATATACATTGCTACTGATATATGGAAGGTGCAAAATTCTCATCTACCAATAATTGAAGAATTGTCTTAGCACTATCTACAAACCCTAGTTAGATGTGGACCCTTGTTCATCTGTGTCCATTAATTGGTATTATACGAACACGAATATCAATCAAGCCCATGTGATCACACGCAAATTTGACGGTAGCTGCAGATATAACCGTACCACATTACTCCTGGCCTGGCATTTTGTTTGCACAATATACCTCCTTTACCATTTAATATAGCTGCATTGCTGCAGTGGCTTCAGCTAGGAAAACTTCTTGTGCACTCAACTACATCAGAAATCAGTGCCAAACTCATAACTGCTACACACTGAAAAACCTTATATGAAGAAGACCATTACTTCATTGTTTTACTTTCTCAATTCAGGTAAAGAATGAGGCTTTAAATTGATAATAATTGTCTTTCTATGTAAAGTTGCTGTTTGAATTATCATTTTCAATGTCATAGATATGGTACAGTAAAGCTTCAGTTTTGGACTTACATATCTGCTGTAATGACACACAAAAGTTGGAAAGGGTTAGTGTCTTGTAGTTGTAGTGTGTGTATATTATGCACGTCTTTTCAAGTTCTGCCCAAGAATCAAAATGAACTCGATCGGATAAAAGTATGTCAGTTCTACCAATGCCTTTGATATAATTAACGAATGGCTATCTTTCCTCATGTGTTCTTTTTTATAAGCCACAGCCTTCCATTATAAGTGAAAAACTAAAGTACAATATCGGCTTAGCGGCTACACAACAGTAGTAGTGTCAACTTTCAACTATTATTATACTAAACAAGCCTCCCGAGTCTCGAAGACTGATTCAATGCAAGTACTGTTAGACCTGCATTTCCCTACAGTTTTAGGAAAAGCGGGCAGCTTTTCCCCGACCTCTTCAAAATTTGAAGGTTTTCATTCTTTTTTTCCTTCAAAAAAACATTGTTCCGTGGATTTGGTTACACAGTGAGAATAGAAGTCCTGTTGACCAATAAAAACCAGCATGTCAAAGCTATGCTAGCTACCTGGGTGTCAGTCAACTACATCTGTGTCTTGTTGAATGATTATCAGAGATTGAGAGAGGGGTCTATGGTCAAACACTTACAAGCTTATATATTGCATTCATAACATAAGGCTGCCCAAAAAGAAACAATAATAACTTTACAATTCATGACTAACAGTTGTTCTTTAATTACAGTCAAAACAATATGACAAGATAATAAAAGATAATAACTATGAATACATAGAAGAATCTCCGTACTTAGAGATTGTGGACAGAAGTGCCAAGCTCCGGCCTCATTGTCATAGCTTGCGTTTTGAAGTAGCAGAACGTTCCATAATCTACACATGCATGCATATACATTATGTAAAATAACAAATATCACACATAAACTTAGCAAAACACCAAAAGAGAGATGCAAGAGCGCTTCATAATCCACTCTGATCAGGTGCTGCAGCAGCCAATGAACCTCTGATCTAATCCTGCGGCAGCTGACGTGGCGCATCTCAAAGTGAATGATTAGATCATCCATGAGTGGGTTCCCATGTTTGCTTGTCTAGACAAATATGGAAATGTGTGGGGCCATTCCTCTAGCTGGCTATCATGATTGGCTTCTGTTGAAGGATGAATGGATAGGATAGCTGCATGCTCATTCGAGAGAATGTGAATATTTCTACACAAGGCAAAGATAGAGATGGAGAGAGCCAGTTGCAAAAGATTATTCTTTCTTTAAAAAATCTCTCTCTCATTCTGCTTTATTGAGATTTGATTAAGTAACTATGAAGCTGGCAAGCAGCCTGTCAAGATAAATACTATAAATGAAATATTATTTTATTTGTGATTTTTTTATGGAGTGGGTTTTAGGAAGGACGGTTTACTTATTTGAATTGTTAGAAACGATTAATAACTATAAGCAAATAAAAATTGCGAAAATAACAAACACACGCAAACTTACGTAATTTATCGATATTTGACTACATTCACAAGTTGTTTGAGTTTTATTTTACTGTGAATTGTTTTCAACATAGATACATTAGAAGAATCGAACGTATTTATATACTCAATAGAATATAAAAGACATGACATATTATCAGGAGAATACAAAAGACATATCATGGGCTGGTGTAAACTCCAAAATATATTATCAGGCTCTATATCTCAACATGAACTTCACAAAAAAGAGAAAAGAAAGCATCTTTCGTATATGGTCGGTTCTTTTATTTGGATCACTTTAAACCTTATGTAATTTCGTTGCTGCTTACCATGAACCAGTAACCTCCTCAAATTCAAATGAAAATTGGAAAGATAAGACTTAGTAATTGAAATTCAGTTTGTCATGCAAATGCCAATGCTAATGCGTTTTCGTGTCAAAAGTGATAGATTATTATTACTTTGTTTTCATATTTTAAGCACCTTTCTCTTTTAGCCTAAAGTTAATTTTAAAGAACATTATTAGATAGGTAGGGTCTCGAGAAACAGTTTTGACTTTTTCGTGGTTACTCATGATAAGCAAAATCATTTTTAACAGTCCGTCAACCAAAGCAAAAGGGGAATACAAATCATAGTGATTTGGGATTCTTAAGGACTTATTGACATGATTATGCCAATTCCATGAAGAACTCTTGTATCAACTTTTTCCGACTCACAGTTAACTGACGAGACTCGATTATTCATATATGCGTTTTTACTAAATTTACACCATCAGAACACTGCCATACTTTATATTGTGTGAAAATATTAGAAACCTTCGTGATTCAGGAACTTTCAAAAGTTAATCTATTATCAAATCAACAACGGTTGTAAAATGCACGACTTTGAATATTATACCACACATTTCTACCAAAGAAATTCAAGATTATCTTAGGTTTAATTATGTTAGCTCAAGGCTTATTAATGATTTTGATAATGAACTTATAATATTTTAAATTCAAATTAGATTTATTTCCTTCTATGCTAATGGATTAATTCTTAAAAGGAAATAAAAGCATATAATAAATGCTCAATTTCTTACAGAAAATTTCTTTATAAACTTACCTTATTTATTCTAGAAAATCCGGAAGGATCCTGCTAATCATATATTTCGTCAATCAACTCCATATTTATCTTAATAGTTGATTATTGCAAGATTCTAGTAGAGATAATATTGAAGATTAAAAGTCAAATTTAGAACGGAAATGAAACAACTACTAGTTGAAGAAAAACACTTATTTTTTAAAGAAATCATTGAAGCTCATCTGGAACAAATTACTTCTTCATTTATTGAGAGCTTGTAGATGCTAGCAAAATACTACTAGTTTGGGAGATTGGAGAACTTTGAAAAATATGTACTCGTGAGAAGGTTGAAGAACCTTCAAAAATATATACTCATGGGAAGGTTGGAGATCTTTAAAAAATATGTACTCGTGAGCTTGAAGAGACTCGTCAAATTACTACTTGATTTTATAGTGAAATATTAAAGTTAAATACTTGGGGACTTGCTGTAGGCTTGGGTTGTAAAGCAGACTAGTATAAATCGACTGCATCTTCTCTCTCTTCTCTTAACTTTTATATTTCCGTATTATATTATGTGTATGTTTATTTCAACAAAAGGCTCCTTCACTTTTAACAGGTTCCTTCTATTTTTTAACTTGGTAGAAGTTCCATTCGTTTTAATAGACATCTTATGTTTTAAATTGTCTTAATTGGATTTATTTTTTTAGCAAGCTCCTGTCATTTAATAGACTTCTATCTCTTAACAAACTCCTATTGCTTAAACAAGTCCCTATCGCATAATAGGCTTCTCTTGCTTTGTAAACTCCTATTATTGTTTTAAACTTTGACATGCCCCTATCGTTTTATTCAAGTGAAAAGTATCTCTTGCATGTACTTGCTTTATCAAATTAGTCCTCTTAGAAATTAATGACAATTAATTAAATTACCTTCCAAGACTATGATGTATACACATCGATTTTTCGCATTAAATGGAGTTAAACTCGAATGGAAGTAAACCCTTTTTTGTAGTCATCGGAGCAACTTTTATTGACAACATTCCATAAGAAGAACCAATTCTTATCAGAATTTTATTGGTCAACACTCACTGCTTACCTAAAATTAAGTCTATATGACTTTGAATAGGATTGAAACTATTTCTCAAATTAATAAAAGAATTAGGAGTGTATAAATTGAATTAATACTAATATTAAGGGACTATTTTTTGAAAAGGACTAGCTTGTAACATATTAACCTAATTAAGTCCATTTTATCATACTATAAAAATTGTAGAAAAATAGATTATAGATTGTAGGTTATGGAAACACGAGTAGATTATGTTAGAGTATCCCATATTAACTAAAAGTGAAAATATTAAAAGATTTAAAAGTGATAAGGGTCAACTATATATCCAAACAACTAGTTCTAGTTATTTGGACAATGGTTGACCCAAGCCTAATTCTTATTAGTGGATTCTACACTCTGCCCATATTAAAGATTCAATAGATTATAGTTTACAGACTATGGGAATTCGAGGTTTTCAATATGTAATAATTGATAAATATTTATATACATTAAAATAAAAAGTATGATTGATCACAAATTTATTTTCTTTTAGAAACCCCGTACTCATCGATTATAATAAAATATAGGGTAAATTATCCTGGATTTGTAATTTAAATAACTTAAAAAATGTTTCATGAAATTTCATAGCAATGAATATTATATATAGGACAATCAAATATTATTAACATGAAATTTCAACATAATTCTTAATCCTGATTTGAACTATTTAAATTTGATTCAAACTAATGATTTATTATAATTTTATTAATTATATTTGAGTCAAGTTTGAATGGTTCAAATCGAGTTAAGAATTAAGATAAATTGTAATGTCATTAACATTGATTGATCTATACACGATACTTATATTACGTGTGTTGTTTTGTTTTTAAATATTGGGAGAGTTTCTTTTTGAAAAATTAAAATTGAAAGAATTTTTTTTCAAAACAGGAGAGAATGTCATTTCAATTTTTTTATCTTTAAATGCTTTATGTTGAAATATCCTACACATTCTCCGGGCCCTGTTAAAAATAAGCATATATTTGTTAACAGAGTCTCTCTATGTTGAGCAAGTAACTAGCTGCAGGGAAATGGCTGTCACCATCCGACTATGCTAGCCATGGACGCATAGACATCCCATTTGTGAAGTATCAAATTATGATGCTTTAGATCCCATGCATATGATGCTGAGACTTTTCAAGAGAATGGAATGATGACACGACTTGAGACAAATAAGCTATGTATATACTTGTCAACTTGTGTGAGACATCAAAAAGGTTATCTGCATCTCCAGTTACTGCACTCTCAAGAGGAAGTGGGCAAGTAGCAGTAACAATTGTCAAAGACCGCGTTGATTGCTGGCCTGAAAACACCGTGTAGGACTAGGAGGCGATTGGAGGCAGCCAGTCGGATAAGACAACCTGTCTTTTTTGGTTTGGTTTGTAGGCATATGTATGAAGGTGTCATATCATGAAATTGGGAGTGAGTTGTCACCCTTAAAAATGCTTAATCATTAAGCTTAAGAAAGCTAAGAGGTGTTTGATTTGAATTTTTGGTCCTAATTAAAGACGTATCTTTTGAATGGCGAACAATATCTTTGTTTTGGAACCCAACAATTGTCCGCAACGTATTATTTAGAATCAAAAAAGCAAACTTCTTTTATAAATTTATTTACTTAAAAAAATATTAGTATTTAAAAATGTTTTGTGTTGTTAAAATTTTAAAAAGAAATTAGTTGATTTTTTGTCAAATTATTTTAATAATTTTTTACATAACTGACTCAAATGATTATATAAATTATGTCTCATATGTAAGAATTAATTAACGAAAATAGCCTCTCTATTTATAAGAGTAAAATTTTGTACTATTAGACTTTCTTAGATCTTGCACCTCAGCGAGAAATCAATTAGATGTTGATGACGACAATGTAAGAATTAATCATATAATAATATATGATAAGATAATTGGAAATATTTAACAAAAATATTTTATAAAAATATAACATCATAAGATTTTTAAGTAAATAATTATTTTTAAATAATCATAAATCATCATAATATGCACTCAAATAAGAAAAATTACAAAGTGGTCCATAACTATTAACGTATTAATTATTTAAATAATTTGAAGTTAGTAAGATAAAAACAAAATTTCTTACCACATCATGTTATAATTGAGCTATTAATTATTTAAATGACATGAACTTAGTAATACGGGAGCACAATTTCTTACCATATTATGTTCGAATTGAGATGTATTTTCAGAACTTGGATAAGATTGGGCCGATTGAGATGAACATATTTAAGCCTAATTTCCCGGTAGTGCATGATTTGAGCTTTGCAGGCCTAACTACACCACCCACTAAAAGAGATCGACAAGGGTCTGGCTCATTTAAAAAGTTCAATACGGCAAGCCTCGGCCGAAACCCATGTGGAAACACAACTTTCCCACGCTGAAGTTAAAACTGGTTGCTACTTATGATTTTCTGTTGGTGGCAGGTACACAACGAATATTGCAACGTAACTTGGACGTTCATCTTCAGCACGTGTATTGAGAAAAAAATTAGTGTGCTGACCGGATGGCTTCTCTAATAGCAGCATTCCCCCCGGGCTTGTATATTCTGTAGGAGCCTCCGGTGATCATACAGGAGCAACTTCGATGGGACCAGTATAGCGCCTTATACCGAAGAGGCCTCCGATAATTAGGGGCTATTTGTTTGCGTAGATCTATTTAGTTTCCCTTTGTAGCAAAAAAAAAAAACTGGTTGTCAATGTTCTGAGTTTGAAATTGAGCTTTTAACTATATATAAATTTAAATCTAAATTTAATTGGTTGATGTTAGTTTTAAAATTCAAATGTGAATTTTATAAAATCATAATAATTTAAGTTCTACAAGTTTATGAAATACGTAGAAAAATTAGATTATATTTTGAATATATATAAAAGAAAAAAAATTAAAATTGTGTATCATTTGAAGCTAAAATCGTAAAGTGAATTTAAAAATAGATATCTAAAATCAAATATGAAATAATGTTTTTGGTAAAGACAAATAGCATTTTTGCCAGTTTTAACAACATAATTTTGCTTTATTGACTCGATTTGTTTATGAAAGGAATTTTGAAAATTGTAGCATACATGCTATCCGAAAATAGATATTTATCGTACAGTTTAATTCTCATTGCTGCCTATGTTCCACTAAGGGATAATTAACTAAAACACACTCCACCTTTATTGAAAAAATTATGGATCGCTTAGTTTTACTTTTGTTTTTCTGTTAAAATTTTTAGTTTTTAGTTTTTTATTTCTGTTTTTCTTTCAAATAAAAACAATAACCTGTTTAACTGTTGATGTTAATGTAGTTATAATTTTATCATTGATAATAATTACATTTTAGATAAAACTTAAAGATAAATTTTTTTAATTAAATAAATTTATTTAATCTCTTATATAATATTTATTAATAAATTATTAATAAAATTATGATATTTTAATAAAACAAATAATTTAAAAATAAATATTTATTTGAAATATATTTTAATTATTAAATCAAATTTTATTTGAATATTCATATATTTTAAATTTAATTATATATAATTTAATTATAAAATTAAATAATTAATAATTTTATTGATAATTAATTTTAATTTATTAAATATATAAATATAATGTTGAATTAAATTATTTATAATTTTTATTAAAAATTAAAAATTAAATAATATATATTTAAATGATAGTAAATCAGATTATGAAAAAAAAAAAAAGGAAACAAAAACCACTTTTTATAGTTTTCATAATTTTTGTAAATTGGAAGAAACTAAAACCAAAAACAGAAACTAAAAACTTAAACAAACAAGATTTTTTTATTGAATTTGAAAACAAAATAGAAAAAAAAAATAAAAATGAAAACAAATATCCCTAAGTTTTCAAAGTTTGTACCCTTACATATGAAAATTGTTCAAAAAATCGTCTTAGAAATAGACTTTCTTTTAGTGAAAAGGGATTCCAAGGGAAGGTGTTGATTAATATAATAAATCAATTAATTATAGATTTTGTGATGTAATTAATTAAAATAAAATTTATGTTATGCATTTTTTTTACTAATATATAAGATAAAGAAGTCGACATTATCGACTGAAATATCAAAACATTTAATTGTTAGAGAACAAGTTCACTAAACTGACCTTATGAGAATTCTACTTAGAACATTACTTATATGTCTATAGAAATTTTCATTATAAGAATTGTATATGTGATCATTTGACTTGAAATCTCAAAAGGATTGTTATATTTTGATATTACTTATAATTTATCATATTCAAAGATAACTTATCTGACAGCCATTAGATATAGTATGAATTATATAGAGACAATTAAGTGATTAATATAAGGTTTATTATCCTAAAGTAATTAGGATGAAATGTTCTATTATTCCCGATTTGTGTTAATTTGAAACTCCTTGGTTAAAGTGGAATAATAATTAAAAGATATTTTTGAAATATCATTAAAGGAATCAATTACTAATGTTGGAGACTAATATGATTGGACTCATATAAAGTAGATATAAATTACATATTTTTTTCTGCTTGAAATATTGTATAATGAAAATTTTGAATTATATAAAAATCATACATGACAAGGTTAGTTAAAACTATTTTATTATTCCCATTATTTGGGTAGTTATAATATGTTATCAAATGCCAATCTTGATCTATAGTATAAATATTAGATAATTAAAAATAAATTAAAAGAGTTTAATTATCTAATCATAAATATAGTTTTGCCACCATTTTAAGGAACCTATTAGGCCATACACAAAGAATAATTGAAGAGAGATATGGTAATTTAATAAAGTTATACTTGTAAAATTTGAAATATTTTATGGAAAAATATAAGATATTTTAAAAATAAGAATAAATATTAGATATTTGATCTTATTTAGACCTAATTAATATTTAATTAGAATTAATTATAATTGTAATGCAATTAGATTACCAAAAAGTCTAAACCCTATTATAGATAAACGTACGCTCTAAAAAAGTTAACAACTCCTTACTTTCCCCTCCTTACTTTACTTGAATAACTCTCTATGGATTCAAGGAAGCTGCAGAAAAGGAATCAAATTTCATAAAAAGGCATAGACTTATGATTTATACTTCATTGTGTTTATATATTAATCATGTTATAGATTAAAGTGATTTTGATATTCGCAAAATCATAATTTTTAATATTTTTATATTGCATAAAAAATATATATATATATTCTATACTGCATGAGATGAAATCCTTTTCCAATCTCCTAACAACATGTTTCCCATTTTTCTCATCTCCAACTAACTTCATTAGTAAAAGGCAATGTAGGAGATTGAAAGTGGTACATTGTACTCATATAATATGTTTAGATATAATCAAAAATTGACAAAGCAGGTTTGGCCTTTTAGGTTTTAAAACATCAATATTATTAGAATCATTGTTGACGTTTCTTCCTATTAGCTGTATGTATTTACATATAGATATATGTTGGTTTAAAAATATTTGAACTTAAATATACAAAGGAAAGCCTTGGGTTTACTTCTAGGTGATAAATTGTCAAACACTTTTAATTGTTCACTTCCTTGTCACATTTAATCCAATCCATTCATTATTAATGGAACCTATAAGTTTGGTTTTATTACTCTTGTCACATTTAATCCAATCCATTCATTATTAATGGAACCTATAAGTTTGGTTTTATTACTCTTGTGAACTTTAAGTCAAAGTTTTTAATATAATTTTAGTATATCAACACCGTGTTTACAGCTTTAAAATGAAGTTCATTATTTTTTGCATAATCTCAAAAGTTAATTAGCAATAAACATAATATATAGTCTTGTAGTAGTCAAATAAAATAAACTACCAATTAAACTCTTATACAATTTGCCTTCAACCCTCTAGGCATACCATCTTTTTAAAAAACAAAATATAAAAATCATAAGAGTTTCAATCAATTTACAAATTTACTATGATACAAATTTTCAACAAGTTCACAATAAATTTATTTTACAAGTAAAACCTTATATACATATTGCTTTGCTTATATACTAAAAAATAAGAAAGTATACCCAACTAATACATCTGGATTTTCTTTTTTGAAACTTTGCCTTAAACTTCTCCACTAACTTCTTGTTATTACTTGTGGCCAAATGAACATTAACGTAAATTGAAACAATAAGCTTCTAAGCTTTAAAGTTCTTAAAATAAAGAGTAATCTCATTGAGACTTCTCCCTAAATTAACTTTAGAAAGATAATTGTGTAATTTTTTGTACCGAGCTCTTAGAGCTTATATAAGACCATACAAAATCTTTTATGATAAGAACACTTTTTTTCTACTATTCCCAACTTCAATAGCTTTGGTTATTGAATATATATTTCTTCTTTCAATAGACCATTAAGAAGGACAAATTTCACATCTAATTGGTACATAAACCATCCTAATTGTTCAATTGGAGCAAGTAAGATCCCTATTGTGTCCAACCTGGAAAACAGAGAAAATGTGTTAATATAATCAACATTGTTATTCCTTAATGGCACCTAAGAGGGGGCGAATTCAAGATTTTAATTTAAATATACTAACTTATAAAACAATGTCAACAAATGATCATAAATGGAAGAATGAAATAAAAGTAAATGAATTTAGTAATGGTTGTAAAGAATAAAGTAAAGAGTAAAGCAAGAGAACGCATACTAATTTATAATCCTACATCTACTCTTAAGACTCATCTTGGATTTTCATTATAATTCTTCCTTCAAGGAGAAGAATAACCATTATGCAATCATTTATTTTGGTAAACAAGA
The DNA here is from genome assembly GCA_025531925.1 of Erythroxylum plowmanianum. NCBI lineage: Eukaryota > Viridiplantae > Streptophyta > Magnoliopsida > Malpighiales > Erythroxylaceae > Erythroxylum > Erythroxylum plowmanianum. Next base: position 42,728,972 of record JANVCQ010000005.1, on the reverse strand, counting down.
ACCTCTTTTTCAATCTTTCTTTGAGGTAAAGAGAAATCCCAAATCACTTTTAGATAAATCAAATACAATGATTATTAACCCAAAAATAGCTTACAACTCAAAATTATTTACTTAGATACTTTGATAATCACAAAAAGGCTCTTTCAAGTCGAAGAATAACCTTTGTACAATCATTTATTTTTGTAAACAAGGACCTCCTTTTCAATCTTTCTTTAAGGTAAAGAGAATCCTAAACCACATTTAGATAAGTCCAATACAACGATCATGAACCTAAAAATAACTTACAACTCAAAATTATTCACTTGGATACTTTGAAAATCACAAAAGGGCTCACACACTTAAAATAAGATAATGAACGCTCACAAGATTGAAAAATATTTTGAAATATGTGTAAAAGACACTCAAATGTTTCTTGATGCTATAACCAATGATAAACACCTATTTATAGTTTTTTGGGACCCAAAATAGGCATTAGAGCCAATAATTAGTTGTCACAATAGCTATAAACAATGCACTGGTTGACCAATATGCATTTATAGTACCAACTTCACTAGCCTTTGGGAATTAGTTGACCATTACACATATTGCATCAACCAATATTGCTACAAACTCACAGTATATCAAATTTATGAACTTTAGCTATATTGGTCAACTATTAACCCATATTGGTTGATAAATCACCCAAACATGATTTTAACAATTTTAAGCTCAAAACTAATTTGTCTAATAAAATATGATTAAAACACTTTACAAAAGATTATTCGAAAGATCAAGAGGATTTTATATTAAAATCAAAAGCTTCAGTGCCTTTTGATGAATGTAAAGGTTTATGCAACGAAGTAAGATAAAATGATTATGCATAATGAGCCTTTTAGATCATCAAATTAAAAAAAGGAGCTTACAAATAAGAACACAAAATGTGAAATGAACTTAACAAGCCTTGATCTTCTTTTGTTCTTGTTCTGATCTTCATGTCATCGGTTGCAAACTTCAACTTCTCTTTGTAAGCTTTGTACAATATCTTCTTGAGTTTATTACTTCATTTTGTTTTAATATTACTTTTCATCAAAATAATAAACATAGTAGTAGTAATTATGTTTTGTTATCATCAAAACATCAATTAGAACAATAATTTAATGATGACAAAACAATTGTGATATTAGAGAACAATAATAATAAAATTAAGCACACAAATAAATATTAAGATAATGATTAGCCCGACTCTTAATTCATACATAAAATATAATCTAACATGAAGAGCATAATTCAATGGCAAGAACAAAATAGATATTTAAAATCAAAGAAATATTTATACATAAAGATAACATAAATTTACTCAAGGATATTATATAAAGTACAAGAAGTACAAAAACAATAAAATATTAACTCCCTCTAAATGTAATCACTCCCCTAAAATAAAATGTAACCAAACTTTATGCCCTTTTTTGGAATCATAAAAAAGAAATCTATTAACTGACAATGCATAATATAAAGAGAGATGTGTAAAGCTAACTCAGTGACACAAAGATGAATTTGATCAGGATTGCCAAACTTTCTCACCAGAGAGTGATATTGAATATTTAAAGAGTAAAAAAATTCAATTTTGATAAAGGCATCTATAATTATGCCTAATTTGAGAAAAATACATAGTTTTAATATTGTCTCTAAGTTAACATAATTCATTGAAAGCACTAAGGGCATGTTTTGACAAAATTAGAGGTTGGAATTATAATAAATAAAAGCATAATTGCAATATCCACCCATAATTTCATAAAAGAAGTTATAATTTTGAAAGCTCCAAAATTTCAAAAATAGAAACATGAAAAAGTACACAAGATATCAAAATTGAAAAAATAAATATATATTGATATAGCTGAAAGGAGCATAACCTATAATTATTTTACAATTCAACTAAGAAGGCATCAACTTGAAGAGATATCTTTTAATTAAAAAACATTAAAAGTCCCTAAATAACAAAATTTCAGTTTGATACAATCTAATGAGATGGGGGATGATGTTTTTAAATGAAAATAATGAATTGTTTGGTGTTTTAGATGATACAAACACAAAATATGAGATTAAAAGAAAAGAGGCAAAGAAGGTATTAAAAATATGAGGACTAGTTGACAACATGCCTCGACTGGTCGATCGTTATTTATGTTTTAGAGATAACCAAAAGTAAGGAGTGGAGGTGAGGAGAAAAAAATGGTTTGGATTTAAAAGTTTTTTTTACTAGTCGACCAATGAAATATATTAGTCGACTTATGTTGGTTATTTATTTGCTAAGGATGGTGACTAAAGTCATTGCAAATTCTCAGGAAAGTTGGGAGTCTCAAAATTAGGAATATTAGTTGACCATTGAAGGATATTAGTCAACAGGTGTGGCTATCTAGGTGATCAAACAAGCGATCAAACAAAGAATAAATTCACTAAAAAGGCAAAAAAAAGATTTTTGGTTACACTTTTCGACTACACTGAGATATTGGTCGACTAATATATTTTGAAGAGCAAAAAATTGCTTTAAAACTTAAATTTGAACATCAAAACACTTAATGGATCATAGTAATATCAATTAAGAAATATAAAAATCTTAAAGGAGACTTCAATCACACAAAATTTATTAAGAAAATGAAAGGGGATTTTTATCATATAGGATTTCCATAAAAATATCTAATTCTCTTCTAATTGAGTAAAATCTTTCCCTTATTTAATGAATTATAAAATATTACAAAAATGATATAAATTCTATCTTAGTATCCTTACTTTCAGATAGTCTCTAATTCTAAGTAGTAAGGTTCACGCTTTAAAAATAATTATCAAACACCTTATTCATAATTCAAATAAAAAATTATCATTATGGATCTATACTCAAATTCATATATATAAATAAGTTATCACATATTTCTAAATTATGAACTAATAATTACCTTATGTCAAACATTGCTTATGAGACATTTGAACGAAGATTCTTCTTGGGTTTAAAATCTAATGAAGCTTCTCATCCTTCTCATCTCTCTCACTTGGTTCAACAATTGTTCCTTTTGAAAGGTTTTTGGTGGCTAAATTCTCCACATCTTATAATAACATCTTCTAAACTTTTTTGGAGAATAAAGGTCAGATTCGAAAAAATGCATAAAGTCCCTAATAATACTAAATTCAATAAACATTATTTTTACAACATACCATTTGTTTTTTTTCTAATATCTTTACAAACTAAGGTAATCAATGTATTTAAGAACCTAAATAAGCTTAGTTCCTTAGTTGTTAGGTCGCATCTTCTTTTTAACCCATATTTTCAAGGGTTCGCCTGACATTCTTTGTTTAAGAAAACAAAATATATCAATATGTTTATACTTACCATAAAAGAGATATACAATATTGTATAAATAATGATTATACATATATGCATTTATGTGTATATGCATAATGAGAAAATTTCTTTTGGACATTTTTGATTATTCTCCTAGGGTAGTGAAATGTCCTATGATTATGTTTGATGCTTACTATAGATAAAAGCTTGATATATGTTTCTTTGAGGCCTAAAAGGATGTGAGTGGATTTACATGTTATTGTAGAAGTAATGCTTATTCTTTATTTAATAGTATTGAATTCTTGATTTAAATTATGAATGATACAAGAAACTATGAATTTTGCTCTTAAGTGACCCTTAGTGAATGCATTGTGTGTGTGGTTAGATGTGGATGCTCTATATTCATTTATCATCCTAGGCATTGGTTCTTCACTATGTAGCATCTTTACTTTGATAAAAGTGGTTTTTGGTGCTGAAAGCATTCTTATGATTATATCCAATTGCATGCCTATTATTGGAACTCTTTTAAGCTCCTAACATATTTTCTAATTTCTCACTTCCTGTAGTGAACTTGGACAATGAGTCCTTGAGAGAATCAAGTTCCTTCTTCAACTTTTTATTCTTATGTTTTAAAGCATTTAAGTCATGATTATCCTCTATAGCTAAACCTTTTGAAGCTTTGATGTTATGCAATTCACTCTTTATCTTTCCATTTTTGCTTATACATGTCTAGAATATTTTGAACTTCCTTGGGCTTGGAATATATCCTTTTCTTTTTTTGCTTATAATTTACAGATCCTTAACAAGTTCATCATATGTCAAATTAATGTCCCTATTATAATTATCACATGATTTAGAATTAGAATCATATTTTGCTATGAAACATATATGAGCTACATCTCCTTCTGACTGTTCACTTTTGGAGTCGCTTGTCTCATACCAAGTGGAGGCTTTACATGCCTTCTTTTTTCCTTTGTTCCTATTTTCTTTCTTGTATTTTTTTTTTCATATTTTTCACTTTCTTTAAGGAGAGGGCATTGAAACTTCATGTGTATAGGTTCTTACATTTAAAGTAAATAATATTTTACTTGCTTTAAATTTTATGTCTAAGAGGCCACTGAGACTTCATGTGTCCAATTTTCTTACATTCAAAGTAAATAATATTATTTGGTTTGTGTTTTAAGTTTATCTTACCACCTTTGTAGTCTTTTCTTCTTAAAGAGTTCGTCTTCAAGAATTTCTTAACTTTTTTAGTGATTGAAAAATTATCTTATTTATCACTTTCACTAGATGATATTTCTTCCTTATCACTTGATTCTTCCTTTGAGACTTTGAATGCTAGATTCCTTTTCTTCGAATCATTTTTCTTTGTTTCTTTTAGAGCCTCATTTTTATATAAGAAGAGATCCAATAAGTTCCTCTAATGGTAAAGTTATTATGTCCTTTGCTTCTTATATAGTCGTCACTTTAGCTTCCCATAAATTTGGTAATGAACTATGCAACCTCCTCACCATTTTAAGGTTAATGTAGGTCTTTCTAAGACCCTTGAGAGCATTGATAATTATAATAAATCTACTATATATGCTAGAAATGCTTTCATCATGTTTTCTTTGGAACAATTCATATTCAAAAGCCATTTCTAGCATAGATGCTTTATTGAATTTATTTCTTCCCAATACATAAATAAAATATAGACAACTTTATTATTTAAAAAGATTAATATTTTATCTTGGGGATTTCGTTCCTCTTTTAACTTAAGAAATTTTTTCGTCATCTACAATTTTAGTAGGAATGTATGGACCACCTGAGATAATTTTCCAAAAATTGAAAATTTAAGCTATTGAGAAAATTTTCATTCTTGTTTTAAAATAAAAGTAATTATTTCCATCAAAGATAGGGGCTTACTAATGTTTTGACGCTCTTAGTTAAAGGATGATAAAGATGCTCCTAGGTATACCATTATAACCTTTACTATAGGACTTTGTTTCAAATACTAGCGCTATAGACATACTCTGGCATCATTTATTATTTCCTAATGACACCCAAGAGGAGGTTGAATTGGGTGAATTCAAGATTTTAGATAAAATATACTAACTTATAAGACAATGTTTACAAATTATCACAAGTGTAAACAATAAAGTAAAGAGTAAAAGAAGAGAAACACAAATCGATTTATAATGCTTCAGCAAACAATCATTGCCTACTTTCATGCCTAAGACTCATATTAGATTTTCACTACATTTCTTCTTTTAGGGCAAAGAATAACCTTTATACAATTTTTTATTTTATCAAAAAGGAACCTCCTTTTCAATATTTCTTTAAGGTAAAGAGGAATCCCAAACCAATTTTTGATAAACCTAATACAATGATCACAAACCCCAAAAATATCTTACAATTCAAAATTGCTCATTTAGATACTTTGATAATTACGAAACGGATCACTCACACAAGATGAGACAATGAATGCTTAAATGAAAAGTAGTGTGGAATGTGTGTAAAAGACACTCAAATACTTCTTGATGCTAAAACCAATGAGAAAAAACCTATTTATAGTATTTTGGGACCCAAAATAGGTGTTAGACCTAAGAACTAGTTGTTACAATAGTTATATGCAGCACACTTATTGACCATTATGCATTTTCAATACTAGATTCACTAATTGTTGGATATTGGTTGACCAGTACACATATTGGTTGACCAATGTGTTATATTGGTTTACTAATACATTAACTAATGTTGCTACAAACTCACAGTACATCAAATTTAACAACTTTAGACTATATTGGCCGATTACTAATCTATATAGGTCGACTAATCACCCCAAAAATATGGTTTTAATAACTTCAAATGCTCAAAACCAATTTTTAAAATCCAAATATAATTATAAAAAATCCAAAATGTTCCTAAGCATTATTTGAAAGATCAAGAGAATTTATATTTAAATTAAAAGTTTCAATATCTTTTGATGAATGTAAAGACTCATGCATTGAAGTAGGATGAAATTATTAAGCATAGTAAGCCTTTTGGATTATTCAATTAACAAAGAGAGCTTACAAATAATAATAAAAAATGAAATGACCTTAATGAGCCTTAATATTCTTTTGTTATTGTTTTGATCTTCATTTCATTGGCTACAAACTTTAACTTTTCTTCATCAACTTGATACGCTATCTTCTTGAGTTTATACCTTCATTTTGTTATAATATTGCTTTTTTATTAAAATAATAAAAGCATTAGTAGTAATTATATTTTGTTATCATCAAAATATCAATTAGAACTTCCCTTGATTTAACAAACTCCAAGGTTTTGAGAATACCCTTTTACTAGAGATGTTCCCATAGATTTCCCTTTTTCCAATGGTACTATTCCTATTTCTATCTCTTAACACCCTCTTTTGTTTCATCTATATCCTAAAAAATTTATACGATCCATAGATGGAGATAAAAATAGAGTCTTGGTCAAAGTAAGCCTCCCTATTCAATTAATAGGCATGTTATAGATTTACACTTACTAGAACTACCATCAAGATTCAATTTAGTTTCAAATGCCATTTAATGCCAATAACTTTCTAATTTTTAGGTTTTTCTACTAAGATCTAGGTTTCAATTTTCTTATCATGCTTAAACGATCCTTTATAACATCTATCTAAACTTGAGAATCCATAACTCCACTATAACTAGAACGTTTAATGTATATACATTGCATCTATTATATACATTAGTTAGAAGTCTTGTAACTCTAATTGGTACATCTTCTGTAATATTTCCTTTAAAGACTCTTTCTTGAACTTAAAACTCAATTCTAGATTCTTTCTAGTTTTGAATTACAAGTTCAACTAACATAAGAGTTGTTAGAATAAAAATCTTATTAATCTTAAGATAAAAAATTGTATAAGCTTTAGACAAAGTGTTATAAATAATAAATATAGTTAAATGACTTAAGATCGAATTTGTGTCTTTTAATTTCAATTTTAACACAAAATAAAGACTCCTAAACATTTTAGATGAATCATCCTTAGTTTGTATTCAAACTAAGCTTCAAATGGTGTAACATCATTTAAATTTTAGTTGATAACCTATTTAATCATCCTTAGTTTATATTCAAACTAAGCTTCAAATGGTGTAATATCATTCAAATCTCTAGTTGATAACCTATTTGAGAGGTAGGAAATAGTGTTAATTTCCTCTGTCTAGAATTTAAATGAAATATTCTTATCATAAAGTAGACATGTGGCCATTTCCTTAAGTGATATATTCTTTCTTTCACTAACTCCCTTTTATTGTGGAGTATATGGAACTGTCAGGTAATGCTTAATGCTTTCTTTCTCTAAATACTTGTTAAATTGCTTTGGATTACCTCCAATCCCATTATCTAACCTCAAGGCTTTATTCTCCTTTCCATATTCATCCCAAAAACATATCTAAAGTTTAAAAACTTAGAATATATTTTAGAATTATTTTTTGAGAAAATATACCCAATAGTATTTGCTATAATTATTAATGAATATAAAAAATACTTAACCATTCAATGATTCATTTTGTTTTAGGCTACAAAGGCCCATATCCACTAATTGTAAATTTTCTCTTACTTTGAGACCTTTATCTATTTGACATGCTTCCCAAACAAATTTCACTTCACAAATTGCAGGTATGTTAATAACCATTTTTCCTAATTAACTTCTTTAAGCTTACATATTTGCAATGTAATATCCTGTTTTCCGGAATATGCTTAAGGTTCAACCCTAAATCAAGTATTGCATATAGATGCATAACATTAACATTCATACACGAATTGATATTTGTACACATTATAAGTAAGTATATGCACTCATTTGACATGTCCCAGGGTATGAAAAATGTTAGGTGACTATGATGTGGATTGTGAATTGTTATGTTTTAAATTTTGGTTTGATTGGATTCTAATTAGTAAATTGGAAGTAATTGTTATTAATTAGGAGATTGACAAATTAATATGTAAAGTTGGATTAAATATAAAAAATAAAAATGCCAAGTGTAGAATAAATTGATATATAAAAAATGATGATTATGCCTATAATTGGGTGACATTTGGCATAGTTAATTAATTGACAAATGGACCAATTATTATGTGATATATGGACTAATTATAATGAGGCATATGGGCTGATTAATTGGTGACATATTGCAATTTAATGTGTGTATTAATGGCATCATATGAAATGGGCAAGTGGATTCGATGCCTAAAGACATATGTCTTTGAAAATTAGTGACGCCTAGCATATTGATGAAGCAAATTCCAGTAGCAACATTTCTGTTGTTTCCCTTGCCTCTCCACTGAAATTGCTTAAAACTTTTCTTTGTATTCTAGTTTTTACTCTAGCTAAATTGGTACATAAAATTCACACCTTAACCTCTAGCAAAACAGCCAAGAAACCAATTGTTTGTTGTCTTGTGTTTTTACTGAAACTAGTTCATCTTCACCTTGAGTTTGTGATGAATTTTTCCTGGTTGGAGGACTAGTATATTATGGAGTTTTGAGTGAATTGTTAGCCTAATAAGTAAGTAGCAATATGATCTTTATCGCATGCTTAGTAGTATGTGAATCATGCTTGAATTGGAATGAAATGCATGTAATGTTAGTGGTGATATGTGCTAGAAATATGTTGATTGGACTTGGAAGTTTTCCATGCTTGCTCTTAGTGGATGAAAACTGTGAATATAGATTGATTCATGGATGAATTAGTTCTGGATTTGAAGTATAATGAAGGTGTATTTATGCTAAAAAAAGATGTTAATTAAGTGTGCTTGAATTGAGAAATAACTAGGACTATATGCATAATAATGTAATAGTTTTTGGTTTGATTTTTGATGCATGAAATACAATGAGTTGTGAGCTATCAATTGAATAATTTTGAACTGGAATTGGAGATCATATTAATGAGGAATTAGAGTATAATTCAGGTCTAATTGATGCATGGATAAGGTGTAAGACTTGAGTTAATTGTAGTGGTGTCACTGAACAGGTTTCACTGAATAGACATCGGTATTTTGGCCATAACTTGATCTATAGATATCCAAATGGGGTTATTTTAATTTTATATTAAACTAAATACATAAGTATACAATTTTTGTGAAGGAATATAATTTTAGTTCTGACTCTAAGGATTTTGAAATTTGTCTTGAACTTAAGTTTTGGATTCTGTCACTATTTGAGAATAGTATGTAGTATTTTGGGTATAACTCTAGTAATAATGAACCATATTATATAAACTTTAGTTCATTAGAAACTTAATACATAAAGGAACATATATTTAGAAGAACATATTATCAAGAAATGTCAATTTCTATGTCATAATGACCACACAAAACTGGCTTGAAACTTGTATTGGGAAAATCTGAAAAAACTAATGAAGGAATTGGATGAGGACTTTTGGATAACCCATCCCACGATTATGTGAAGCCATACATGATCATGGAAATGGCATGGCAGTAAAGAAAATGTTCTTTTGTGTGATTTTTTGAACCAATTAACGATAAGGTACTTAACTATGATGCATTGGACTTGATTAAGGTTTAAAATGAACATAATTTGATGTTCGAAAAGTTTGTTAAATGTGTGATAAGTTTTGATTAATAATTGATGTTATACTTTAAGGAAAAGAATGTTTGATAACAATGCATCTAAGTTTGGAATGAAGGAGTGTTAAAGGAATGAAGAAATTCATTTGAAGGCAAATATATTCTAAAGGATATTAATAATGCATTAAGAATGAAATGAATGAGAAATGGGAATTATGTGAAATATTTATAATGTTAGAAAAGAGTTAGTAAATTTATGGTTAATGAATGGAGCATGATCAAGTATACTTAAGATATTAACTAAATGCAAACAAGACATATCTAAGTGACAATATGTGAATGATTATGAATTATGATTAAGGAAACATACTCGGGATAGTCATTGGGCATGCATTGAACATGACGCATATATGTATGTGCATAAGTGAATATGTATTCGATTGATCAACTTTTAATGTGAATTCTGTGTGTATTGTATGATGTATAAATGCTCAAATCGAACGCCATCATTAAGACATTGCTAGTCTATCTAGGTAATAGCGTATACGAGAGTGTACTATGAGTAACCTAGATGTTCTTACTAGGATTGGTTTCTTTCTTTTTAACTTCCAATTATTAAACTGTTAATTATCTGATTGTAATTGTGATGTTACTAATTCCAAAAAATTGATTGTCTGAGGAGTTTGATATTAGGGACTGTATTGGGAGTGTTTGTGATTTGAATGTGAATAAGGAAATTGAATGCTAAACTATTTGTTGAATGCCATACTTAGATCCGATGAACTATGAAAATTGAATGTGCTCATTGACTGAAAGTGACTGATGATATATTATGTGAACTGTTATACTCTATTACATGATGCATGTTCACATAAAGGAGTTATGACCTTAGTAGCCAACATGAAAAGAGCTTTAAGCTTAATTATGCGCATCAGAGCCTCAAGCTCAACATTTAATGAGCCCGGTATCTACAACAGATATGAGATAATGAAATAGGCGCTCGGTTATAACAAAATAAAATTGAAAGTGAGTCTTATATGCATCTGCATTTGTACATTATGATTATGAATTTTATGACTAAGAATCTATTTATGAAATTGTGATGATAAAGTGATATGATACATTTGAGTAATTGATGTTAATATGGTCAATTGGGATATATATAAGATATGAAAAAGTATATGAAATATGTGACATTCATTATGTCTTATTGAGATGAGGATGTTGTGAGTTTGGTTATATATGACATATTTGTGTATTTGATGTGAATGAGTCCATCGATGATGGTTAGTTCACTAAGTTCGCAAAACTCATCAAAATTGTAATATAACTTTTCAGGTATGAGAGAGGAGACCTAGTTCCTAAGTTACTCTAGAAGAACGATTTTGGATTAAGAAATGGCTCAAAGGTCTGTCAGCTGACACCTGAGGAATAGTAGACTTTTTATGTAGTTTACTTATGTCATGTAGAACTTTTGTATAAAAGCTTGTTAACTTTCAAATGTTTTGTTAATGTAAATTTTTGTTTTAATGACTAAAGTGTAAATCATGTTTGCAATAGAAAGAAGAGTAGTTGTTGTTTTTAAGCATTGTGTTATTCTTTAGGATGCCATATAAGAGAACATAACTGCTCTAACATGCCATTATTATAGGATATGTACTTGAATGTTCTCTAGATGTTCTGGCATGTACTCTATAGTAGTGGGGCGTTACATGTAGCACCCCACTCCCGCAAGACCCGAACCCGACATCGATGGATAATATTCGAGTCCGTGCCCCGCGAGGGTAACGTGCTAAGGCACTCAATCAATTAGAAATTGGTATAAATTTTTTTTGAACCACAAACACAATATGCAGAAATCGATACTCAATTTGGGCCCACATTCATTCATAAACATTTTCAAT
>JANVCQ010000005.1:42667518-42709474 GCA_025531925.1 Erythroxylum plowmanianum | reverse complement strand
ATGAAGTAGAAAAGGTGATCTTAGTATGATTTGTGTTAAGGAAAGATTGTGAAACAAAATGAGTGGTTGATCTGGAATGTTTACGGAGTATGCTTCAATCTTTTAGCCACAACTTTTTCTCTAGTTATCTAAATGAGATAATTCTTGATTTAGATTAAACCAAAACATATGGTTACATTTCTTATGAAGACATCAAATTTAAATTTTGTCTTTAAGAATCTCAAAATTTGTCATGAAGTTGAGAGTTGGGTGTAGTACATTGGTGGATGAATGTAAAATTCGTATTCTAAATTCAAGGACAATTATGGATCGATCTAGGCTAGAATAGAGAAAGTTGTCTTCTTGGAAGTTGTAGGTATTTCTTTTATCTTTCTAACGGTATATAGTATGAAATTTTTAAACATCTAGGCTGAAAGTTACGGTCCTTATAAGAGAAGATGTATCTTCAGCGTTTTTGCTTCTTCTATATTTTTGCTTCTTCTGTGATGACGTCACATGGTCTGTGATGACATCATATCTTTTGTGTTTTGCTTCTTCTATATTTTTTCTTCTTCTGTGATGAAGTCACATGGTATGTGATGACGTCATATCTTCTATGTTTTGCTTCTGCTGTGATGACATCATATGGTCTGTGATGACGCCAAATCTTCTATGTTTTGCTTCTTCTGCCTTTTCACCTGGCCTATCTTTTGTTCTATTTTTGACCCCTCATATGATAGAATTTGTCTTCGAGGCCTCATAAAAGTTCTAGATCTTGAAGTTCTCTTTCGAACCATATAAAGAAAACTTTAATCCAATAACTTTAGGGAAAGTTATAACAATTTTCCTCATTTGTCTGTCTTTTTCTATTAATCTGCTTTTTCATTTGGTTTCATCTGTACCTATTTTCTGGTCCAACTTTGATCCTTTAGAAGATAGAATTTGTCTTCAAGGTGTTCATGAACATTGTAGATCTTGAAGCCCTCTTTTGAACCATCTAAAGAATACCTTAATCAGATATCTGTAGGGAAAGTTATAGCAAGTTTCCCCATTCATCTGTCTTTTTCTATTCGTCTTCTTTTTCATTTGGTTTCGTCTATACCTATCTTCTAGTCCATTTTTGACCCTTCAGAAGATAGAATCTATCTTCTAGATCTTCATGAAAGTTGTAGATATTGAAGTTTTGTTTCAAACCATCTAAAGAACACCTTAATCTGATATATGTAGGAAAAGTTATAGCAATTTTCCCCATTCATCTGTCTGTTTCTATTCGTCTACTTTTTCATTTGGCTTCATCTATACCTATTTTCTGTTCTATTTTTGACCCTTCAAAAGATAGAATCTATCTTTGAGGTCTTTTTAAAAGTTTTATATCTTGAAGTTCTCTTTCAAACCATCTAAAGACTACACAAATTCAATATCTATAGGGAAAGTTATGGCAATTTTTCCTATTCATCTGTCTTTTTCCTTTGGCTTCGTCTGATCCATTTTGACCCTTCAAATGATAAAATCTGACCTCAAGGTCTTCTTCAAAGTTGTAGATCTCAAAGTTCTATTTGAAATCGTCATAATATGATCTTAATCCAACATCTCTAGTGAAAGTTATGATATTTGTCCCGAGACAAGTTTGATATGATTGAGGACCAAATCTTTTTTGATTCTTTCGGCCATAATTTTGCTATTCGACCTCCAAATTAAGTAATTCTTGAACCAATAGTTTCTTAACACATTTTTCTATCCCTCCATATATTTTGATAGCTTTTGGTATTGATGTGAAAAAGATGTATTGAATCAAGTAAGGTTATTGGTTGGAAGAGTGGGAATTGGATATTTTACTGAACATGCTTCAGTATTTTGAATATATCTGGATATGTAGGATTTCAAATGAGATGGTTATTATTTCAAGATAAACTAGAGACATGGACCTAAAAATGGTATGAGAAAGTTGAAATCTATTTCAGTCTCTAGGACTTTCAATTTTTGGATGGAAGTTAGATATAGTGTACTATTTTAGTCTGACAATAGTCTGAAATATTTGGGCCCTAACTTTCAAATTTTTGAACCAAATGGATTGATTTGGTGTCATTGGAAACTTAAGACAAGGGAGAACACTTTTATAGAAGAAAGAGTTATGTCAGAATATTCAAGGGTGCTTTTGGTAAGACACCTAAGTATAAAAGACATAAGGCATAAATGGAAGGGCAAATGAGACAATTCTCAATCATTAAGGGCATAATTGGAAGAAGTGTTATCTTGCTTATAAATGAAGAAGAAAAACATGAATGGAAGGATAAGCAGAAGAGAAGAATGAAAATTTAAGAGAAAAGAGAGAATGTCATGAAGAAGAGAGAGAAATACGAAGAGAAGGAGATAAAGAAGAGAAAACAAGCTAGGGTTTAACTTTTCTTAGTCTTCGAAAGAGACTTTGGAGTTGTTCAAGAAAGGAAAAAGGAAGAGGAAGAGAAGATCTTCCCTTTGAGCTAAAGATCCCTTCATTTGGTGAAGAATCAAGGTAAGACCCTTTTGGATCTTTCAGATTTTTGGAATGATTTTAGTCCATGGAGTTTAGAAAATGCTTGGATTTAAGCATTCTAGAATCAATTTTAGTGATTTTGCATTGTGGGATTTTTCTATTATATTGCTATTGAATGAAACTTGGTTTGTTTTAGGGAACCAAGAGATTCCTACCCAATAGCAAGGAGAAAGACAACCTTGACTTAGATTTTGCAAGCGAATTAGGTGGATAATGTATTTACAGTTATTGCGTGATTGGGCAAATTCTTGCCTATGTGGGAATAGGTGTTAAATTGTTTAAAATTGACTTGTTGAAAAATACATGATATTTTGATATAATTAAATTATGATTTTGATCAATGTTATACCTTGAAATATGTTATGGAATTTTGTATAAATAGAAAGAAAAGGTTTGAAAGTATAAAAGAATTTTGGTAAAATGATTCTGAGGATGATTATGTGCTTCAGTTTAGGCGATAGTGGAACCATTCTGTTCGTCATGTACATGTTGACAAGAGCCTTTTCCCGGCTGCTCGCTTGTGACATATGAGCTCCAAAATTGGACTCATTTTGTTCATAGGGTAAACTTCGATTTCTCCATTCTGTTTCCATAAAACCCTCGAGCCAATTATTTGTGCATTGCATAATTGAACTGTCAAGTATGGTGCATAATTGAGTGTCATGTTTGATGGCTGAAGTTTATGCTGTGTGCTATAAGTTTGAGTTAAATTGATGAATGTTTAAATTGCTTGAATAAAGTATGAATGCTTTATTTGCTACTGGCTATAAATATATTTGCTACTGAGCTGTGTAGCTCACCCCACGCTTCCCTCCTCAGGTGCAGAAAGAGAAGATTAGCGATCCTTGCAACGCATCGAAACTCCAAGATGGTTAAAAACTTTTGTAATTAAGTTAGTTTAGCATTTTTGTATTTTAGAATCATATCAAGCATAGACATTCAAATTGTATCGTGTGTATTTCGCATTTTTGTATTTTGTATTTTGAAATGAGCTTGTATAAACTCTTTTTGAATTCATTTATGAAATATGATCGGATTTTGGCTTGTGATTCTCAAGATTTCAATGTGAGATGTAGTTTCGGTTGTGTTTGGTTTTTGATGTTTTGATTGTTATGAGCACGTTACCCGTTTGAGAAGATGATTATTAAGGGTTTATGGAAATAACCCTATAGGATAATGTGTATTTTATATTTTGTATTTTGTATTTGTATTAAGGCAAAGTGGTAGTTTTGAAATATAAAGATATTCTGAAAACAAGCATTGTGTTCTGTAATGGGCCCCAAGTGATTACTGAAACTCTGATGTGTTCAATAATGTTTGCATCTTTGTGACTGTAATTGTTTTAAATAAATCGGGTTATTTTGATTATCGATTTTTCGGCATATGCGTTATTGTTTAAGAAAATTTGCAATGAGTTTCGACCGTTAAATGTCTCCAAATATTGGGCTCCGAAAATGGGGTCCAGCATGTTGGTTATATTTTACAAGTGAATCTTATATTTTATATACTTTGAGGCCTTAAAAATGTTATGGTTGTACATATATGTGAGATATAGTGAAGAGTATGATTGGTTGATGCTTATTAATCAGTTATAACTAGGTGTATACCATTCATTGCCGCTAAAGCATATTATCTAAGACTATATTTGAGTGCGTATAGGTCTAACAACTAAGCTGAATTAGTTAGTGCCAAAATGATCCATATATAATTCTATTACATGGAGCACATTATTAGAGACCAAATTTGAGCACATACTAATCTATTGGCTAAGAAAAATTAAATGGTTTATATTATATTCTTCATTGTATGACTTCTTATACTATAGAGAAAATGATTGTGCCATATGGATATAGTTTTGAATGCTTATGACTATAAAGGGGTGTAGCTTTATACTTACTTTGTTTTGATTTTATATTGTTGGTATGTACTATGTATGTTTGTGTATTCTTCAAGAATGCAATAGAAACATAGGGACGTAGATAAATTTTAGGCATGGTTTTATAGGGTTAAATTTATGATGCTTTCTAGATACAAAGAGGAATATATTCATTGAGTTGTTTCATTTTGTAAGTTTAATATATTATAAGTGTTAATATGATAGTGAGGTTTAAGAGGTTAAACCTTGTCATTGGGTGGTAGTCCACTATAGGCTAAATTTAGTTAGTTCGAGATTAGAGTGTGATAAATGGTCTTAGAGCTTAGGTTTAATGTAAGACATAATCTTATAATATAGTAAGATGAGTCATGATAGCATAAGTATATCATTATTTTCGTTTGATTTAATTAGTACAATTGCATTTTAGACTTACTATTTATTATTTTATAGTTAGAAACAACCTCTCTATTAGTTAGGGATAAGGTTGTGTACTATTGCATCTCCCCAAACCCTTTGTATCAACGAGATTTCCTACTGGGTGCTGTTGTTGTTGGTATTATTGTTGCTGTTGTTGTTGTTCCATTTATTATTTTATAGATGCTTATGAGTGAAAGACAAGTGGTTTATACTTCAAATATTTATATGACAATTTTTAAAGTTTCAGATTTTTAAAGATTCAAGAACAAAACTTATTTTAAAGGAGTAAAAAAATAAGACTCCAAAATTTTGAGTTATGATATTTTTGAGTAGATGGCTATTAAAACCTTAAGAGTATTTTTAATATTTTCTAGATGATTTGGTTGATATTTAATGTTTAAAGGTATAAGATTGATTAATTATGTTCATAACACCTAAGGAAGAAGGGCATATTTGGTAAAAAAAGCATGTTAACTTAATTATTATCACCATTAAATATTGTTCAGTATTTTGAGCATACTTTTCGTAGAATTATTGATTTTATGTTATTATAAACGATATGAAAAGATAAGATAGTTATATATAATTCATAAGAGATATCAAAAGGAGTTACTGAATTAAAAATGATAATTTGGTGAAAGAAATTATCAATTCATTTTGTATCACCACTAAACATTGTTTGATATTTGATTCATATTTTTCATTAGGAAAATTGCATTGAGGTAATTTAAAAGGCTATAAAAAATAATATAACTTTATATAACTCTTAAGAAGACACCTAAAACTGTTATTGGCTATTTGTACCTCTACCAGTGGCTAACTAATGTCCATAATTCTTTGTTTTTGAAAACAATTTTTTATGACTTTGAGATTTATCAAAGAAAACGAGGGAAAGTGTTTGGAAGATATAAAGGTATTATTTCAAGAGAAAAGAGAAAAATTCAAGATAATATGAATGATTGTATGGGAGATTTGGGTAAAAGATAATATAATTTTGTAACAGGAATGAATCCTGTTTTTTTTTTGAAAACTTTGAATGAATTAAGCCTTGAAGGCAAATCAAATGAATCGATAATTACTTTTTGCATGAAAGTCTTTAATATATGCCAATTGGGGCTTTTTAGTTTTTTACTTATTTTGATGTAAATACTTTTATTGGTTTTTAATTGACTAATTTTTTCTTTTAATTGTCAATTTCTAGTAGATTGATAAAGAACCCTAATCTAGGGTATTCAACAAAATTAGGATTTTATCAAATTATTGATTGTAAAGGTTTGGTTATTTGAAATTATGTGTATTTTGAATGACTCGTAGATATATAAAGATTATAGGCATATGAATTATGGTTTTGGATATTTGAGAATACCTATATATAATTAAAATTTAAATTATGGATTCATATCTATAGTTTATTGCCTTATACAAGTTTGTTTTATAAGTGAATTTTATTATATATATGCTTTGAGGCCCTAAAGGGGCATGGTTGTGCATTTATGTAAGTTGTGATGATGAGTATAATTAGTTGGGGGCTATTAATTAGTGCCAATGTAGACCATTTAATTACTTGGGGCATATTATATGAAGTCAAATCAAAGCATATATGAGTTCGTTAAATAGGGTAAATAAGTCGACACCAAAATAAGGTATTTACCATTTTGTTGTATAGGGTGCTTTATTTAGGGTTGGATATAAACAAGTTTGTTTGCTAGAGAGAATTAGTCGATACGTGTCTTGGACATGTATGAAGACTTATTTTGTTAGTTGACACCCATAAAAAAAGGTCAGGGACAATGATACAATCCATCTCATTATTGTTTTTAGTATAATACTCTACTAGAACATTTCTTTATCCATTCTTATTTAAGTTTGATAGTTAGGATCAATACAATTTTTTCTTCTTTTAGGTAAAATGCCTAATAAAAAATTGTGATTGGAAAGGTTATAAAGTCATTAAAAACTTTTTTATACATTGGAAGAATCTGTTTAGTTATTATAAAGCGTGAAAAGAATAGCTAAAAAAAGAACCCAATTCGTTATTCATCAAATTTTTCTTTATTCAATAATGATAACAAAACAAAAATTTTATAGGTAGTCAAGAACACGTACAGAGGATAGAAACAAAAGCATATCAATTTCGAGTAAACAATTACTCTAAAATAATTTGAAAAATTAATTTGATTCTTCCAACTTATAAAATTTTTGAACAAACAGAAAATTAGAAAATGAAACTATTTAGTTTAAATAAAAATTGCTTAATCAAGTCTGACTATAAGTTTTCTAATAAGTCTTGCAAAGAGCTTTAGGAACTTTGAATATTTTTTTGCTTAATAAGTTATATTTATGTACCATTAGTGCTAATGCTATATGTAGGGATGGTATTAGGCTAAGCATAAACAGGTTGTCTTGGGTCCAAATTCAAGATGGAAGGCTTGAGCTTGGGATCCAACCTGGCTTCAGATGGCCCGGTCTGGCCCAAAATTATTATCTTTGTAAAAATTAATAAAATGATGTCATTTTGCCTATACTATGATTGGTCGGGCCCGAGCACTTATGACATCCCTAATTATATGTTACATTTATTATGATTATTGTGATATAATGTATTACATAACTTCTTTCCTTGACAAACACTTTAGAGAAATTAGTTATGCCATAACTTCTTTCCTTGACAAACATTTTAAAGAAATTAGTTATGTCATAAGTATAATTGTGGATGGCAATATAAAATGGAAGTATCTATTTGTATTTATTTTGATTTTGATTTTGATTTTGATTTTACATAGTTAGCATGTACTATTTAGTTATGTGTATTTCTAAAAATTATTGTATAAGAGAAGCATAAGGGCATTGGCAAGTTTTGAGTATTATTTTCATAAAGTTGATTCTAGGAAGTTTTCCACAAGAAAGAGGAATATATTCATTGAATTTTTTGACAAAAGGGTTGAATTGACCTTAATATTTTCACCAAAATTCAATTTTAAATTAAAAATTTAAAACATTAAAAAAACTTAATGTTTTACAAACGTTAATTTAAACCCCAACTTAATATTTTTCATCAACTCTCCATTTAAAAAAATTCTACCTAGTATTTTTATATATTTTATGAGTCCCTTTGCTAGATATGCATCATACGTGGTAAGTGAGACCAAGAAATTTAAAAATGTTATGAAATCCTTAAGAAGATAATCCTAAAAGAGAATTTTACTTACACAACCTATCAAGAAAGGGATGTCAATTTTTGATCTTTCGTCCATAAATAGTTGATATTACTCTCCATCGGCTTCTAAAAGCCTACATCTTTCACTTTCTAATACTACTCCTAGCATCCCTAAAAATAAAAGATTCAGGATTGGCATAGTGGTAATAGGCTTTGTGGTTGGTACTAGGTGTTGGTATAATGCTCCTATTGATTAAGATTTTCTTTGTTTCTAATTTCCCATAGGTGTAATAAAAGTGGCCAAGTAACCCTATATTTCCAAATGTCATAGAGCTTTTAGGTCTATAATATTGGAAAAACACTTGGGTATGTACATAAGGGGATAAGGAAAAAGATGCCAGATAGGATGGAAGGAACCAAAATTATTAAAATTGATAACAACCTTAGTGTTGTTATGATTCAAGGTGCCACTCTTGGCAAGTCGGGAAATCTATTGTAGCACCAATTAAGATTGTAGAGAAAAATATAGTTAACAAGAGTTAAAATTGTCTACTTTAAGAGAAAGAAAGAGAATACTGGCATGTTAGAATTCAAGATTTGGAGAGAGAAATTAGTGAGAAAGAAGAAATGATTGAATTTATATCGAGGACTACTGGTGGTCTTAAGGAATAATATGAAGACGAGGATGTGGGAAGGTTTGTTAGACCCCTAAGTCCTAATATCAAAATGGTGTAGGCATTAGTTAGCCTTGACTAATGCTTGGTACCTGGGACAATGAAACAAGGCAAAAAATTTGCGAGTGGACAAGGAAAATGAACATTATTGATAAGTTGACATGCATTAGTGTATATTGACAAAAATCTTCGACAAGATACAAAATTCATATGGGAGACAAAAAGATAGCTTGAGGTAAACCTTAGGTTGAAGGTTAGTGACATATGAGAGCTCTAAGGACTTAATGTGTATTCAAATAGACGGACTATAACTAATAGACTTAACATGGGTAAGCATTGAATCAGATCAGTATGCTATGAAAGGCTTTGAACTTGGATGACTCATCATCAATAGATAGAGAGTATAAAGATACTTTGGATGATGTGGAAAATAAGATCATAGTAGATATATATCAGCTTTAAAAGATAAAGACCATGTGCAAAGATCATTTGAACATAATGGAGTTCTACATAGGTATGGATGTGTCTTTCTTAATTAAATGTAATCTCTTATCTTATTACTTGTAATATAGTTAAATCCTATCAAATAGAATTTTATTTTGATAGGGTGTCATCGAATGATTATCATGATGTAATTTGATGAGGATAGATGTGATCTAGGTAGTTCAATTCAGTTAAGATTCCCAATTGGAAAGCTAGAGATGCCTATAAATAACTTACTTGAGTCTTGCTCCTAAGAACAAAGATAGGTGCGAGGGCAATACATTGAGAGAGAGCATTCATTTGTATCCTTTTGGGGAAGTAATAAAGATTGATTTTTACCATAGCTCTTATGTGTTTATTGTTGTCTATGATTATTGAATACTTTCGTAGTATTATTGCTCGAGTGTGAGAGTTAAACACTTCAAGGATCGTGAGGTATTCAGGAATAAGATTTTGTTGTTTAACAATCATATGAAAAGGCTAAGTCTTACTTAAGCAGACCTAAACGAAATTGTTGGGCAAAGAAGTAGAAGTGACTTTGGTATAAGTTCGGTATCTAGAAAAACCTTGATAAGGTGTCAAGTGATGATGGTGATGATCACTTTGTAAACTGTGAGTGATCTAATGATAGAAATGAGGAAACTTCAAAATTTATTTATTACCATCAATAACAAGAGTTTCTTCAATAGGAGGAAGGTAGTAATGGAAGTTTTCAATCAATTTTTAAAATTTTTAAACTCCATTTACTATGTAGAATGTACAATTAATAAGGGAATCTATAGAAAATAAAAATAGGTATAATTTTGACAAAGATAATAAGTTAGAGTTTAAATTAAACATTCGTAAAATGTTGAGAATTTTTATCATTTTAAAATGTTTGGATTGAAAGTTTGTGAAATATTGAAGTTTTTTTAATTGTTTTAAAACGTTTGAGTTTAACTTTTGTAATAAAATATTAAGTTCTAATTCAACTTTTTTTGCCTAAATTATTTCCTTTGATTGATATGAATTTAGAGATTGTACCTAATTGGCTCGAGCTCAATCTGACAAAGCATATCAAAACTAAATGTATAGACAACATGAACATTTTCAGGTTTACGTGTAAGAACATTTGTATAAACTATTAGATTTCCTAGTTGCCTTTCATCAACACTAACCTATCCAGCTAACAAGAAACATGAGTTCTACAACATAAGGACGAGCTTTAATTTCTTCAGTAGCAGAAAATTAGAAGGTCTCTAAATTACGAGATCATTGAAAGGTTACATTTAGTTTGCATAAGATCAAATTTGCAATCGTGATGATATTCACAAGTGGTTTTTAATTAACTTCCATTTCCTATGAACTATTTTTAGGTTAACTAGATGCTAGGATAGCTAGCTAGGAGAGTGACGCAAAATTCTTATGTCTCCTCTCTTACACGGTGCAATGACTAAAAATTTAGAGACTACAGTAACACATAGATCTATTGATGTAATCCAGGCTAGAAGTTTCATCATTTCCTGAACTTAGTTTTCTTTATGCTCAAACACTTTACAGGTCAAGTCCTTCGGGTCTCTTGAAGTGCTTTATTTAACGTTATCTAGGTTTAGGAATTTTACACGTTTTTCACAATAATTACATATGCCGGGAAATGTCATGAATGCATGTACAAATATGTGCATATACAAAAATTACAGTTTATGCATATATGGAGGCCATATTAGGCATGATCATGCCGAGATACGTTTTCACACTCATATCTCATTCCAAATTACCATTTTACCCTTCCTATCGGTGATGGGATGTTACATAGGTCCATTGATTTTACTTATTCAAAGGTAGGGTCATAGAAACAAAACAACACCTTTTCTAATGTACAAGTGAGAAAAAGTGTGAATCCACAAACATATTAGGTATCAGGAGAAAGAGAGAGAAGAGTGGCATGTTAAAGTTCAAGATTTGGAGAGAGACGTTAGCGAGAAAGAAGAAATGATTGAATTTATGTCGAGGAGGATATGGGGGAGGCTTGTTAGACCCCTAAGTTCTAATAGCGGAATCGTGTAGGTATTAGTGAGTCTTGACCAATATTTGACACTTGGAATGACAAAACAACGCAAAGACTTACGAGTAAACAAATAAAATGGGCATTGTCAATGAATTGGCATACATTAGTGCATATTGATGAAAATATTTGACGAGATGCAAAACTCGAATGTAAGACCAAAAGATAGAATGAGATGGACTTTGGGTTGAAGGTTAGTTAGATCGCATGCCTAAGGGAAACATGTGAGACCTTTAAGGAAATGCGTGATTAAATAGGCAAACCATAACTAATGGATTTGATATGGGTAAGCATTAGACCAGACCAACATGCTATAAAAGGCTTTGAACTTGGATGACTCATCAGCAATAGATAGAGATCACGAGAGATTTTGGATGATGTGGTTGATAAGATTACAGTAGATATACATCAATTTAAAAAGATAAAGACCATGTGAGAGGATCATTTGAAGATAATAGAGTTCTTCTTGGATATGGATTTATCTCTTTTAATTAAATGTAATATTAGCTCAATCCTATCAAATAGAGTCCTATTTTGATGGGGTGTCATCCAATTGATTAATACGATGTAATCAGATAAGAATAGATGTGATTTAGGTAGTTTAGTTCAGTTAAAATTCTTAATTGAAAAGCCAAAGATTCCCATAAATAGGTTATTGGAATCTTGATCCTGAGAATAGGGATAGTTAGGGAGGGAGCATATTGAGAGAGAGCATTCCTTTGTATACTTTTGGGAAAGTAATAAATATTGATTTTTACCGTAGTTCTAGAGTGTTTATTATTGTCTATGATTATTTAATACTTTCGTAGTATTTTTTACTAAAGTGTGAGACTTAAACACTTCAAAGATCGTGAAGCATTCATAAACAAAATTTTGTTGATCAACGATCACATGGAAAGACTGAATTTCACTTAAGTAGACCTAAGTGAGATTGTTGTAGAGAAGAGTGCATCCGACTTTGATATAAATTTGATATCTAGAAAAACCTTTGTAACATGGTGTCAGGTGATGATAATGATGATCTGTTTGTTAATAGTAAGTGTTCTAATAATAGAAATGAGGAAGCTTTAAAATTTATTTATGACCATCAATAACAACAGTATGTTGTTAAATAGGAGGAAGGTAGTGATAGAAGTTTTCAGTCAAATTTTAAATTTTTTTGGATTCCACTTACTGTATAGGATGTACGTTTAGTATGGGAACTGATAGAAAGAAATAAAAAATTGAAAGGTAGAATTTTGACAAAGATAATAAGTTAAGAGTTTAAATTGAATGTTTGTAAAATGTTGAGTTTTTTTTAATTGTTTTAAAACACTTGGATTGAAAGTTTGTGAAATATTGAATTTTTTATTGATTTAAAACGTTTGAGTTTAAATTAAATCATAATGACAATATTAAGCTCTTAACTAAATTATTTTCATTGATTGATACGAATTAAGAGATTGTACTTAATTGACTCGAGTTCAATCCTAACAAAGCATATCAAAACTAGACTCGTAGACAACAGGAACATTTTCAGGTTTACGTGTGAGAGCGTCGCATAAAAAGAACATACACGCATAAACTATTGGACTTCCTGGTTGCCTTTCGTCGGCACCAACAGTAGCTATCCAGCTAACAAGAAACATGAGTTCTGCAGCACAAGGACGAGCTTTAATTTCATCATTAGCAGAAACCTGGAAGGTGTATAAATTACGAGATCACTGAAGGGCTATAATTAGTTTGCATAAGATCAAATTTTGCAATCGTGATGATATTCTCAAGTGGTTCTTAATTAACTTCCATTTCCTACGAGTTATCTTCAGGCTAGCTAGTTGCTACGATAGCTATAGGACAGCTAGCTAGGACACGCACGCAATGTTGCTTACAACATTGCTTCAAGTCTTGGATGAGAGAAATAGTTGCTAGGAAAAGTAAGCACCATGACATTCAGTGCCAAGTTCAAATCAGACGAATTGTCACAGGAAAATTAGATGAATTTTGGTGGAATAAGACACTCAGTGTCAACACTCCTGATTCTTATCTCCTCTCTTACGCGGTGCGGCAGCCGTAAATTTAGAGACTACAGTCACTACTCTCAGTATCAACACTCCTGATTCTTACGTCTCCTCTCTTACGCGGCGCGGCAGCCGTAAATTTAGAGACTGCACTGCTGCAGTAACACACGGATCTATATTGTCGTAATCCAGGTTAAAAGTTTCATCATTTCCTGAACTTAGTTTTCTTTGTGCTCGAACACTTTACAGATCAAGTCCTTCGGGTCTTTTGAAGTGCGTTATTTAACATTATCCTGGTTTAGGAATTTTAGGTCCATTGACGTCCCTTTCATATTTCGATGTAGGGTCGCAGAAACAAAACAACACCTTTTCTAATGTACAGCAAGCGTAGAATTAGACTTAGAAAAAGTGCGAATCCGCAGACATAAATGTTATTTCCACTGCTTCATTAGGACAGTTAGTACTGTACCCATTAATCCCAGAGGCTGAACCCACTATCCATCGTATGACGGCGTGTACGGACTTGGTTTCTTAATTTCTTCTTAGCATGCTTTTGTTTCGTAGATATTTAAGAAATCCGAGTATGTTCTACCATTCCAACCTATCTCATAACTAGTCATGTCTTATCAGAAAACTGTAGTAAATTTCAAGTTTTTTTTTAAATCACGAAGTATCTTAGGAGGATTTTAACTGTAGAAAAATACCTTTAAATCATCTACACCTATACTAATTTCTGTTCGAGTCGGGTAAGTACCTTGCAGGAGGTAAAATATTAGTCCTAAGTTTTAAACGGATACATACATAAAGATAATTCGAATCCAGACCTCACTTAAACCAAGAAAATCCCTTATTTTCTCACTTGTGCATTGAGGTTAGTAAATTCTAAGTTTAATATATATTGAAGCTTTTTCCCAAATGTGATGATCCAACTTGCTTGTGGATAAAATACTGATCGTAACTACTAGTATTTTCGGTTTTTCATTGGAATGGTCGTAATCTTGTGAGATAATGCTGACAGGGGTCTTTAAGTACTGAGTCTAGATCCTCTGTCTAATATTATGGTGTCTTATTGTGTCCAATGAATCTCAGTTATTTATTTATGTAGGTCTCGCGTAAATCGCGCGTGAGTCCCGTAAAATAAATAGCTGAGATTTCATGAGACAGAATAAGACAGAGTAATATTAGACAGATGTTCTTATCTCCTAAGTACCGGTGGATATTTCTGGGGCTAAGGAGCGATTAGTCTTGAATTGTTTCAATATGCTATTTATTTGTTAAGTACAGAAGAACTTGAACAATATTCTAATGATTCTAATTTCTAATCAATATGAAAGCTGAGAATTGTGAGAAATTATTCAAATTCAAAAAGGTAAGATTCCAATCGTTAAAGTACTTTTTACGATTATGCATTTTTTTCACCGGAAATTTAGAAATTAAATAAAACGAAGGAGCCCTCGTGGGGAAATGTGATTAGTATAGGATAACTGGGTTGCCAGCAAGTTGCAATGAAGGCTCAATTCCAAGTCAAGTTCGTCATGATACAGAATTCATGTACTTAAATCTCATCATTTCTCCCTAGGATGTGCTAAGTAGCTTAGATAGTAGGTATAGATGGTGACTTCTAAGAAAGTGCACTTCGCTTCTTGGCCTTGTTAACACTCCTTGAATTAGCTTTGTTTTACTGTTGAATTTCTACCCTGATAACTGTTAAGTGCATGTGTATATTTGTGTATATTTAAGACGTATGTTTTTCATGCATACAAAGGTACGCTCCTGGAAATTTATCTGAGCGTTAACGGGGCCCAACCGTGCATTAATGATTTACATAATAAATATTAGTTTCGATATGAACACATTTTTACAAATTTAAACTTTAGACTTTGAATTTGTATTTGGACTATATATATATATATATTTTTGCCACGAACCCGATTCTGTTTAGCCGTGGGAATGACAGAGAAAAGACAGTGACTGCTGACCAACTACAATTAATTTTAATTATTTTAATTTTACTCCCATCCTTCTAAAAAAATCTGTTTCACTGTCCTTAAATAATTTAGATGTAATCTATGTTCTTTTATATATATATGTAGATTTCATAAGGAAGTTATCCGAAGAGATACAAGGTGTAAGTAATTTATGCTATATAAACCAGTGGATAACTTAAGATTTAGGGTAGAAAATAATGTTTTTTTATTTATATATAAACTTGGATGAATTCAACTTAACCTTTTCTTATTTAAATTATAATTCTTCTTATGATATCATAATTAATATCATAGTTTGAATCACAAAAGTTTAATATACTTATAATGAAGTAAAAATTCAGAAAACTTCAAGTTGAAGAAAATATGTTAATTTAATAACAATGAAACCGTTATTTAAATAAAAAGATATATATTAAATTTGATTTAAATAAAGTTAAATTCACTTTTGAAAAAAAATTATTAAAATTTCATAAGTGAATTATCAAATTAGAAAAAATAGAAGGTGAGCAATTTATATATAAAAAACACTTATAACTCAAGTTTTAAAGTTTTAGATTGAAAGTAATATTCTTATTTATATATTTATATATGATCTCCCAGTCCAATTTTTAAAATTGGATCCCCTCGCAATATCCAATATTGGATATCCTTATGAATAATACACATCAACAAAAGTATTGAAACTACTTTAATAATTGATTTTTTTTTTCTTATATTCATGTGCCCCTTAGAATTATAATATATAACGAAAATTTTATTAATTTCTTACATTCACGTGCATGTACGACCTCATATTTGGTATTTACAGGCTCACAGATTTGGTCTCTCTTGATTGTTCAAACGTCCCATGGCATGTTTCGATGATTATGAACGAGAATGTGGATTCGTTTTATTAGTTTGAAAGTGGTTATGTGGTAGTTAGACTTGGCAAATCAGTGAGATGAATGTTTGTTAGTTAACTTAGCAGTTACAGTAGTAACTATACATGTAACATATGGGAGTAATAGCGTTCGAGAGCTTTTACAATTATGTAATAACAGAGAAATATTCTTGAATTTGACTTCTGCAACTATTGTTAACTTTAGTCAGAATACGAAAATGCTTAATGTTCGTTAATCATCTTGTCATCATAACTACTATGTTAAATTGCAAGGATAGAAAGTATTCTGTTATCTCAGTTCCCTTGTGTCATCTCTATTCTGCCTTTTTCCAGTTGAGGCTGAACAAGCGAGGAAAAAGATGTACCATAGAGCCCAACAAGACTCCAAGTTTCAGATCTCCAATCTGCAGGGAAGACTCCAACTCAAAACTCCTTTCCTTCAATTCTGAGTCGTATTGTTTTTATAGTTAGTTCTTCACATCTCTTTTTCTATTTATGTTATTTATTCTATACTTTTAGTTGATTGTTATTATGAATCTTAATTTTTATGTCCTACAAACTATGATTGGACTAATATCATGCATTATGACTTATGACTTGGACCTAAATAAGCCTTACTAATACTGTTTGGTGATTTTTAGGAACTATACATGTAAATTTCAATAACTGGAGGTACTGGATAAATTTCGATATGCATCTTTTCTTTTTTTACTCGTTTAAAAGACCTTGTCTGGTGGTGACTTGCAAAATAACCTAAGAAAGAACTACTAAATATGCTATTAGTGAAGAAAAAAAAGAGGAAATTAAATCAATAACATGAACTACATGCATGCATTCTGTCCATACTTAAAATATAAACAAACTTATATTTTTAGTTGAGACCATTACCCCGTAACAATTATATTGTTGTTGTCTTATGTGGTCATTACAAGAGATTGTTGAGCAAAAATTTTTATAAAGGCCGGTGATACTTTTGATTGCATCTGAGATAACACATCCTCTTCCAATATTAAATAATTATAACGGAACCTTATATGGTTTTCAATGTAAAATTGATACATATAAGATGAATAGATAAGTAAATTGCTCTAATTTTTGACAGAACTGATAAACATGCAAACATCGTATACTGAATTGTTGAGCGGTAAACTATTGAGCTGCTTTACAATTTGCATCAAAAGCCATACAGTTTTGAGTTGAAATCTGTAAACGTTGCATATTTCAGATCCCGTAGTTAAATGATGAAGATCAGGATTAATATGCCCCACATAGTAAGTAATTAAGGGGAAGGAGCGGACATGTTCCATGGGACAATTTCTGTGGGCTTTATACATCCAAACAAATAGGAAATCTTACGGGACAACTCAGCACTCTTCCCTTAGATTCTTCCATATAGAGACATGACATGTAGGTTGATTACACTTGATCATTATTATATTCGTTTCCAGTAGACAAGAGCAAAAAAACATCACTATAGCTTTGATGTCAGTTAAGATTAGGCAGTTTTACTTTTGCAGCAAAAACGCAGTCCAACCAATATATCCAACATAGAGATGGCTTACACCTCGACCCTTCGCAGATAGCAGTTCATCAACAACTGGTTTGCACTTGCCACTCTCTAGTTCTTCCCTCCGCGGATAAGGATTCTCTCCTGATTCCCATCTTCCATAAATGGCTCCTCATACCTTTCACTTCCCGCCGACAACAACATTATTTTTCCTTGTTTACTTCATTGCACAATCATGTATTCAAAGCCTCAAAAGAGTAGAAGTTCTAGTTCTAGCGCTAGCAGTGGCTCTGGGGCTAATACTTCGGGTCGCTGCCCACTTTACCGCGGAGTTAGGCGTAGACGCAGTGGGAAATGGGTTTCAGAGATCAGAGAGCCGAGAAAGCCTAATAGAATATGGCTGGGCACATTTCCTACCCCTGAAATGGCAGCAGTTGCTTATGATGTGGCGGCTTTAGCACTGAAAGGGCAGGATGCTGAACTGAACTTCCCCTTTGTGGCGACTTCTCTGGCTGTTCCGGCGTCCACATCCCCTCGTGATATTCAGGCGGCCGCGGCGTCTGCAGCTGCTGCTATAGGGGCTGCAAAGGATGCTTTAGGGATAGGAAATGAGAGGCGTAGCAACCAAGCATTATTGGAGACGAGTACCAATCAAACAGTACAAGATAGGCAAATGGCTTTTGAGTTTGTCGATGAGGACTTGATATTTGATATGCCCAATGTTCTGGTTAATATGGCTCAAGGAATGATGCTTAGCCCTCCTCGCTTGAACATTGCTAGCGATGATCCTGCTGACGAAAGTACTGGCTATGGAGACCATAATCTCTGGAAATTCCCTTGATTTTTCTCAAACTTTTATATATTCTATGTATAATATATAATCCACAACATCAAAAAATAAAAAACAGAAGTCAACAAAAGAGGGGTATTTTAACAGTTTCTTGCTCCGAAACGCGCTGAACTCAGATGCAAGATGCTGTTGGAAAGTGGGTGTGAGTGAACTATTTTTCATTAGCTTGTAAAGGGTTTCCTACCTCTATGGCTTGCTATAGTTGCTATAGTTTCACCGTCCTGTCGTATTATCTGTTAATGCTTCTTCTAGAGTTAGTGAGCTGAAAAGAACGTCTGGGTGTAAAATATTAAGAGCAGACTGAGTCGATTTCTTTGAAACTTTTCTAGATTCTTGAGCCATAAACATGAGAATTGGCCATGAAGTTCACATGTTGAATCACAGGTCACAAATTCTTGGTGGAGCGCAAAACCTATTTTAAGATTATATTTATTACCTTCCTGTCGCTATTACTCTTGATATTCAAGCAATCCAAAGTATATATGGCAGACAGAACCCTCGCATCCAAGTAATTGGCATTGTCTAATAACTGTCATTAACAGAAACTGCAACTACCAACTACCAATTTTTCATAATTTTACAGCATCAGGTTAGATAACGGGCAAGAAAACCATAACCATATATATCCATCCAACTATAATTTACCACGCAATGGTTTTATCAGCAGCAGTCTCATATCGAGGGTATGTACGTATAGTAGTCAAGGACTAGAATGGAAGAATTGCATAAAACACCGATTTTGAGACGTTCACTGACAAAGATGCCAAGGACACTGACTCTGGAACTTGGAGTGGGCCATTTGATTTCGATCTTCAATCTTTTGATGTTTTATTGGTAGAGATTCTCTTATTAAAGAATATGCAAAATCTTCTCAAATTGGTTGTCTAGTCAACAACAATCGTTAAGCTGTTGAATTTAAGAATTTTAATATTTATAGTAATTGATTATGTAGACAAAAGAACTTATCCTAGCAAATTATTCCTACCCTCTTGATGATGCGAAATTGTAAATCAAACTGTAAACATATGTGTCACTCTTGCAAAATTTGGATGGTGTGACATGCCTCGGGTTTAAGGTTAATGAGGTGGTCTCGAATGTACAGATTTCGATATCTATACAATGTTTAAACATCTCAACACGATCCTCGAACAACAGTAAAGGGTCAAATATAAAAGGAAAAGAAAGACGGTATTATAGATTATCTAGGAATACAAAATTAACTTGGTCTAAATAAAAAGAAAAAACAACACCAACAGAAAGGTATGTGATCAAAAAATTAAAATAAAAAATCTCATAAGAATTATGAGGTATTGCTATTGCTTATGTATCTTAGTGAAAGTGACGAAAAATACTCAATTCAATTTGTTCACTCGCAAGATGTATAATACTTTCATCGTTAGCTTTTGAAAATATTAGGCCAAAACTAAAAAATCAATCAAAAAATTTTCAACCACAAAAATCATTTTAAAGAATGTCAAATGATACCGAAATAATTTTTTATCACCTCTTCCTATAAGTTCATTTAATCAATTCACTGGAATAGTCCAATGCTGTACATATAACTCATTCTTAAATTGATTATCAACATATTAAGTACCAAGATATAAGAAGAGTATTCCATCAACTCTTATAAACTCATACTTTATTGATATACTGCGCAGATAAGTTTAATAATCAATTCACTAGAATAGTCCAATGCTGTATATATAACCCATTCTTAAATTGATTATCAACATATTAAGTACCAAGATATAAGAAGAGTATTCCATCAACTCTTATCAACTTATACTTTATTGATATACTGCGGAGATAAGTTTAAGTGTCTGTTTGTTTCAGTTTTTGGAAAGAGAATAAGCAATTTTTTCCAACGTAAAAGCTATTTTTAAGAAAAATGAGTTTTTGATTGTAAAATTCAAAAATACTTTTTTTTCGTAGAAATGACTTTTTGAAAGCTAAAATACAACTTTTTAAGAAGCTTAAATTTAAAGCTTTTCAAAAAACACTTTTTAAGGTAAAATTTTCAAATAAATTAATGAGCCTTTTTTTTTAGTCCCTTTACCCTTATGTTTTTACACATAATTCCCACAAACACATCTTTACATTTATTTTGAGATTTATATAATTTTATTTGACTTTTTAAATATATTTTAATATTTATTTCTGATATTAGTTTTACTTATATTATAATCCATATAAAAGATTTGGTTAGATATATTTTCATTTATGTTTCATATAGTTTAAAATTATATAATAATTAATATATTGTGCTTTGCATATTGTTTAATATATTTTAAATAATATTTATATACATAAATAATTTTTATTACAAAATAAAATATAGTTAAAATTAAAAATGTTTTTCATTTTTATGTTGCTAAACAGTCTATTTTATGAAGCTCTTTCAAAAAAGCTCTTTTTTAAATGACAGCCAAACAATCAACTGACTTCTTAGAAAAGCTCTACTGAAAAAAGATCTACTGATATAAGCCCAACCAAACACGTCCTCCCATATAACTTGCGACCCCACCAGACTCATATGGTTCTAAAATTTACAATAATCACAAATACAAATTATCCAATGATAGTAACCTAAAAAAGAGAAATTTGAAAGAATGTAAAATTTGCATTTGATCTATTCGATGCTAACCCCTTTTCAATAGACCCAAGATTCTAGCCTTCTTTAACTATTTTAATTATAATCACTTTCTTAATGAATACCGAAGCATCAATTTAACTTGAATAAACAAAATTATAAACTTTTTTCAATTTTCCTACTTTAAAGTTTCATACAAAACCACGCTTATTCTTTAACCATAGAGAGACTTTTGAATTGCGAGGTACCATTACGAGCTCAATATATACGAGTGTTATTTTGTGAAATAACTCGAATTTCAAGTCATTCACATGCTTTAACTAGTCAACCATCTCAAACTTCTTTGGATCAGAAATGACCCCATCTTTAAATACTATATGAAAAAAAAAGTTAACTTAATCTAGCCAAAACTTACACTTAGAAAACTTAACATAGAACTTATATTTTTTAAAGGTCTAAAGAACTTGATTTAAGTGATTAATTTGTTCTTCCTTACTTTTAGAATATACCAGTATATCTTTAATGAAAATAACGACAAATTTATCCAAACATAGCTTAAAAACCATATTTATAAGAAACACAAAGTTTGTAAGTGCATATGTCAAATTCAAAGGTATTATTAAACGCTCATAACATCTCTACTAAGATCTAAATGCAGTTTTAGGTATGCCCTACTACCTAACTCTCAGCTAGTGATATACGACCTCAAAGCAACATTAAAAAAGCAAGTCACTCCTTTTAATAGATCAAATAATACACACACACACACACACACACACACACACACACACACACACACACACACACACACATCGAAGAGGGTATTCATTTTTTTGTTAAAACCTTATTAAGTTGACTATAGTAGATGCATAACCACAAAGATCCATCTTTCCCATTTAGAAATAAAATTAGTGCTTCCTAAAGTGAAGAGATTGTTTAGATAAACCCTTTATCAAGAAAATTTAGTAATTGACTTTAATTTCTTTAAATTTGCAGTTATCTCTTATTATAAATCATGAGAATAGGTTTCATCATTTTTCCTCTCTAAAGGCAAAGTTAATAACTCTCATAAGAAAACATCTAAAATTTATAATAAAATTAAAATCATCTCTTAATTCTCCTCACCTTTGTTTAAGACGTTGGCTAAATGGCCTTAACACTTCTTCCATAACAAATGGGCTAAATGTTCTTAAAATCCTCTTCTCACAATAATCAAGAATCGTAAAATGTGAAGCCAATCAATCCATCTATAAGATACAATCCCAATCTAAAACTAGTTTTGTTTTTTAGGATTTAGTTGAGCCTTGCTCAAACTTTTCATACCATAAACTTCAATTCATATGACTTTATCTCCTAATCCCAAAACCAAACTTAAACTCTAATATCAATTTTGTCACATCCCAAAATTAGAAGGTGTAATTAATGTAGAATTCAAGGCTCCTAAAATGATATCAAATCTCATAAGCTTCGACACCTATATAGACATTCATCAAAATATAATTATTTTTCCAAAATAACCATATAAAGACTTGCTCACCATTTATAAAAGGTCGTGATCAAAGCAATTCTTAAATATTATAAGAGGGTAATTATACAATGTTTGAATATCCCAATTTGACCTTTATATAACTATAAAGGGTCTAAGTATAAAAAAGAAAGAAATATCATAATATGGAGTATCAAAAAGTACAAAAGTAAATGAATATTCTTATTCTCCAAAACAGAATTAATGACAATAATACCTTTGATAGGAAGCTTTATATAAATAAAAATAAAAATAAAGAAATAAAATAGGTTCATAATGTCATGATATTGATGATAGATTAATTCTACTTATTGAATTGTGAAGGTAACAAACACTTATTACTTGAGAGAGGGTGAGTGACACTGGGCAAGCGATAAAGACACACTGGGCGAGTAAGCAATGAAGACACACATTGGTGAGCATTAAGTGAGGTGAGGCATTATATGAGGCATTGAGTGACGAGCGAGAGTGAGAGAAACTATGGGCGAATGAAGGGTGTTCTTTAATGAGCGTGAAATAATGGAGAGAGAATCTAGGCTTTTGGTGTGTGAGAATAACATGCATGTAGATTCCAAAGTCAGGCAAGAGGAAGGTCGAAGAGGGGTGAGGTGTTATGTAGGGGTGAGGAACTGCGTGGAGGAGTGGATTTACTATAGATTAATTTTAATTAATCTACAATAGTGACTAATACTCCTTATGGTGATACATATAAGGTGCTAATCTAAAGGAGTGCATAGTACTCCTTTTGGTGATACACATAGGGTGCCCTCTCGAAGTTGTAAGCATCTTCCTAAAGTTGGAATTTCTATCCATCCGTAAATCCTTGGACATAAATAAAGGAAATGGTAAGTCTCCAACAACTGTTAAGGAGGTACCTAGAATATGGAAGAGTGTTGTTTCCTCTGAGGTTCCTCCAATAAAGCCAAAGATATTCCAATCCACTTTGGTGAATAGAGTTATCTTCCCTCCTGAATAGCTTTTGAAAACAATCGTTAAAGCTCGGTCATGTAGTTTAGTCCAAATCTTTTTAAACAAAGGACCCTCATTTCCTTAGTTCCATGCTTAGGTTTATTCCAAATGGGAGAATAAGGTCTGGAGAAGGTGCTTCTTACTGAGGAGGACTCCTTCATCTTCAAATTCAAAGATAAGGATTATTTGCTAGTAATTATTGATACAGGTCTATGACACATAAGAGGGCAACCATTGTTGGTTCAAATGTGGGCTCTAGGCATGGAGCTGGATAGAAATGAGATTGATTTTTTTTTACTCCTCTACTACTAAGTTTGAGATAATTTGATATGCTAGAGTTTATATGGAAGTCAAAATTAAGGATGATTTTCTTGATGTGCTTCCGATGATGAAACTTAATAAAGTTGGGTTATAGTTGATATTAGGCTCTCATACAACTCGAGAAGAGGGTATAGAAGGAAATTGGCAAAATTTTAAAACAGATGAATATCTAGAATTGATGGGTATTGAAGATTCTGAGTCTCACGCAAACATGAAAATTAATGAGGTTGAGTAGTCATAGGCAAACTCAAGTAGTAATGAAGTTGAACAAATAACCATTGAAACAACTAAGGATTTTTTTGAAAATCCCAAATCGGTGGATGAGGCCCCAAATTTAAAAGTTGGCCTTAAGGACCAAAGCAAAGAAGTCACTGATAGGGGAATAAATGTAAAGAATTATTAGGAAGATCTTATTTTTGAGGAGGATAGCTAGGTCTTGATAGAGCCCTAATTGGAAAAGTTCATTCATTTCCCAAATAGAAGAATTGGCAGGAAAAAGAAAAAGGCTAGGGGAGCCTTTAAGCTTGAAGATCCTTTTGCTATATTTTTTATTATGATCTTTTGGAATATCAGAGGAATGAATGATCCTCTCAAAAGCAATTAATAAAAGACTTGTTGTTGGACAAGAAACCTATGTTTTTGGGATTGTTGGAGACTCATATTAAAGCCCATAAGTTACAGGATTCTATGAAATTCTTTGACCCTAATTAGAGTTTTGGTTCCAAACACTAAGACCATTATAATGGCATAATAGTTTTTCCTTTTGTGAGAGACAAGTTTCAAGCATCAACTAAGTGGAGTTCAAATCAGTACATACATAACTTCTTAGTTTTCATTCAACTTGATTGTTATTTATGTTTCTAATTTTTCTTTTCAAAGATCTAAATTATGGGAGGATTTGGTTTCTATAAAATCTTCTATAGTCAACCCTTGGGTTGTTGTTGGAGATTTCAATTGTGTATTAGATCCTTCTGAAGTTTAAGGGGACAATATCAACTTTAATTCTTTAGGGAAAGAATTGGAACCTTCTTGAGGCTTGCTGGAATTTTTTGAATTGAGGTATCCAAGATTTCACTTTTCCTGGTCTAATAAGCAGCAAGGGAGTAGCTTCACAAGGAGAAAGATGGATAGGGTGTTAGTCAACCATCTTGGACTAATCAATGCCTTAGTTCCTTAACTTATTTTGGCTACCTAATTTGATCTAATCACTCTTATATGTAGGTTAATGTCTCCACTAGTCAGATTTCTTGTAATGCACCTTTTAGGTTCCTTAATTTTCTAGCTCACAAGGAGGTGTTTTTGGATTTAGCCAAGAGCATTTAGCAAACTAGGGTTGATGGGTGCAAATCCTTCTAGCTCATGTAAAAGCTAAGGTTGCTAAGAAATAAATTGAAGATTTTTGTGAAGGAAATTGTCCTTCGGTTGAAATTCTTTAAAATGTTGGGGTGACTTTTAAAGATTTCAAAGAGAAAGTTTATCTAGATTATTGCAATTTGGAATTGAAGCATTGAGAGAGTAAGGCACTTGAATGCTACTCAAGGGCCCTATAAGATCATTATTCCTTTATGTTTTAAAAAGCAAGGATTTCCTATATTCAAAAGAGGGATGCAAACACCAAATTCTTCCATAACTCCATTCTTATTAAAAGAAATATTAATAAGATTCTCAATTTGCTTGATGGTGATAATCATTTGGTAACAGATATTCATTCCATCCATAGGATGTTGTATGATTACTTCAAGGGTATTCTTGGTTCAGGCAATACAACTTCTTATAGCTCTCATACTATAATAGATCTTCTTGGTGATTATACTCCTTTAAATGTAGATATATATGATGAGCTTCAAAAACTTGCCTCAATGTTGGAAATTAAAAACTATTTTTTTAGTTTTGAATTCAAGGAAAGCTTATAGTCTTGATGATTTT
The DNA here is from genome assembly GCA_025531925.1 of Erythroxylum plowmanianum. Lineage (NCBI taxonomy): Eukaryota > Viridiplantae > Streptophyta > Magnoliopsida > Malpighiales > Erythroxylaceae > Erythroxylum > Erythroxylum plowmanianum. The sequence continues at coordinate 42,683,755 of JANVCQ010000005.1, read as the reverse complement.
AATGTTTATTTCTTTCAATATAATTCAGATATCACTGGTAATTTATTTGGTCATGTGGAGCAGGAATTTCTCTCTTTAGGGAGAATGTTAAGGGAGCTGAATTCTTCTCACATTTGTCTTATTCCTAAGCATCCCAATGCTATCAACCTTAAGGATTTTTAACCAATATCCTGTTATACTATATACAAAGTAATCTCCAAGTTACTTGTAAATAGAATGAAAAGTATCCTACAAAATCTTATCCATCACACTCAAAATGCTTTTATTCCTGGCAGATCAATCTCTAACAAAATCTTATTAATATAGGAGCTATTAAGGGAGTATGAATCAAAGAAATCAATCAAAAATTGTTCCATTAAAACTGATTTTTCTCAAAGCTTTTGATACCATTAGATGGGATTCATCTAGAACTGCTTTGAGTGGTTTGGATTCCCAAGCAATTTCTTTTTTTGGGTAGATGTTTGTGTTTCTACTGCTACTTTATGCACACTAATTAGTGGTAACCCCACCACAATTCAAAGGAACCAATGGGATTAGGCAAGGATATCCCCTTTCCTTTTGTCTTTCTATGGTTGCTTTGGAAATTTTTACAAGTTTGATTTTGAAAAATACTCAAAATTGCTCTAGTTTTAAATATCATCACAAATGCAAAGCCTAGAGAACTTACCCATCTCATTTTTGTAGATGATTTGATATTGCTTTCCAGGATTAACTCCTCATCTGTCTCAAATTTGTTCAACTCTGCTAAAGTGTTTTGTAGGCTTTCAGGTTTTGATATCAACTTAAAAGAGCATAATTTATGCATCATTTGATGTTAATTTAACTACACGATTAGCGTTGTTGACATGAATGAATGTTCCTATTTCTTCCAAGAAGTTAAGATATTAGGATTGTCTCCTTCTTCTGGAAAGGCATAGAAAAAGAATCCCCTCCTAGCAAAATAAGTCTCTACCTTATATAAGGAGACTTGTACTCATCACATATATGTTAAGAAGCCTTCAGATTCACTAATGCTCTCATTTATTCTTGCCTAAAAGGATTAATAAGAGGCTTATGAAAAGTATTAAAAACTTCCTACGGACAAGTACTATTGACAATTTCAAAGGGGCCAAAATTAAATGGGAATATTTTTGTTGGAGCAAAAAGGAAGGTGGTCTGGGGCTCACTTCTTTAAAGTAGAGCCAAACCTTGTTAGTTGCTAAGAGAATTTGGAGACTATTCATAGATAAGGAATCCCTTTGATCCAACTGGATCAATGAAGTATACCTCAGGCATTCTAGCTTTTGGCTATTAGATGAGAGAAAAGAGTACTCCTGGTACTTCATTCATATGCTTAGAAAGAGGCATATCATATATCCTCTCATTAAAGCTCATACATGGAATGATCTTTCCTGTTGGTTTTGGATTGATAGTTGGTCTTTACATAGCCTTTTGATTCTAAGGGAGGAAATTTCTCCTTTCATCAATGTAATTATTCAAACTTAGTCTTTGGTGAAAGTGATTATTTAAAAAAATAATTGGCTTATTTATTTTAGAGGTGGTGAAAGAGTTAGATCATATCTACCTTATTACTAACCGACACTAACAAAGATGATATTTTCCACTGGATGCCTAACAAAGGTAGAGGTTTCACTAATCAAAGTTGTCTTAAAGTCATTACTCATCATCATCTTAGAGTTGAATGGTATTATATTATATGGAAAGGATCTTGGGTGCTTAAGGCCTCTTTTGTAACTTAGCTTATAGCATGCTCATGTTGAAAACTAAAGATAGATTGATTGGAGCCATAAATTAGATATGTTTGCTATACAACTTACAATGTGAGACTGTTAATCACCTTTTCTTTAAATGTAATTATACTAGTGTCATTTGAAGCAAAATGGTACAAGTAATGGGATTGCAATGTCCTCACTAGGAGTGACTCAACATACTTGATTGGGCTGATAAACTTTTCATAAACAAGGGTGGAGATCATGCTAATTTGAGTTTGGCTATAAATTGCTCACTTTACTCTAACTGGAGAAAAGGAATAGGAGGTTATTCAATGGAACTAGAGTAGATAAATATGAGCTAACTCATTTTTTTTGTCGCTAGATTAGGGAGATTTCATAAACTCATGCCTTAGAAAAAATGAACGAAGCATTGAGAAAAAGATGGAGATTGGTTTTAAATAGATATGATTGTAAGGCTACAGATGGAAATGTATTGTTTACTTATGTTTTGACTAAGTTATGCTTGTCTCTTTCTATCTAGACTTTGTCATTGTAAATGACATTTTATTGTACATTCTTGTAATTCTTTTAGAGTTAATGAAATTTTCATTTTTCAAAAAGAAAATGATTACAAAATATAGTTTTTCATCCTCCCATCTTAGCATTATAGCTCCATCTCCCTCAAAGAAATATTTAAAAATAACATAAAAATTATTCATAAATCAATAGTTAAAAGAATTATAGGATAACCTTCTTTCTATATAAGCCTCCTTAACCTGTACATATGTTTGCATCCTCCACTCTAATCTCTCCCCACTAATATAAAGCTCTTGACCAACATTTCGGGGTTATCACTTCTCAATTACAAGTACTTAGTATTCAAATATTTGTCATCATCTTTATATCATATGAATCCAAAATTAAGAACAAATCATAAATTCATATAATATACTTTTATCAACAAAACCATGAGGAAGAAAATTATAATTCTACTTACTAATCTTGAAAAAATAAAAATATGATTAAACCATATATATATATATATATATATATATATATATATATATGTATGTATGTATGTATGTATGTATGTATGTATGTATGTATTAATTTTTCTTCTAGCAATTTTCAGAACGTAAATATACTTAACGTAAAAATTGGAAAATGGGCAAGTTGTATTTGTTGAGATGTTGCGTTGCCTCTCAAATCCTCTAGTCCACCAACTCTGTACCAACCTTGTGCCAACCCATCTCAACCATCCATTTATGTGCCATCATAAAAATGTGAGGCTCTTACCAAAGCTGATAAAAAAAATGTAGATATTTCACACGACCTTCTTGTTGTCCCTTTATTGTGTCATTCTCAACAAGTTGGATTATAGACACGTGGCAGCTTCATAATGGAAATGGTGGCCACTGGTATCCGACAGGTCTTCACGTTTGACGCTGACCCTTTACCTTTCTAATTTGACCAATGTCGTCTGTCTCTGCTACTCATCAATTGTCTCCAATAAAGTCTGCACAATTTGTTGGTACAGTGGCTGAAAGGTTTTGTTCATGAATTTATAAATCACTTCTCAACTAATGAATGAGAACTAGTAGCAAAGCAAATTATAGAAGTATGGTACCGGTAAATATGGACTATATTAATGATCATATCTACGCGATAAATGCCTACCCAGATGATTTTATCTCATTCATTTTTATTTAACTAATTACTTTCAAAACTTGCATAACTAAATAGAAACTCGAGCCTTTCTAATACAACACATGCCACCTCAGTCCTTGTATATTATGTGTTCTCGTGAGAAGTGATTATTGCTTATTTTATTAAAAAAAATGCAAAAGCATTTCCATAATTCTCAATACAAAAAATTTAAAATTGCTTTGAGAATAATATAGTTAATTAATAATCAATCAACATTTTAATTCCCACTAAATCAATAATTTAAATCATGGAATTTAAATTCCTATGAGAATAACATGGTTTTTTAATTAAAATTCATTGCTAGAAGGAATTATGAGTTCATACAAGGTAGATTTACTCTTTTAGAAGGGTTACTATACCTACAAATTAACACCAACTACGTTCAGCAAACAATATTAAAGCTACCTGTTATAAGCCTATCATTAATAAAGCCTTTGATACATATGTCATATTTAACCATTCTTTGATATCCTGGTATTAGAAGGCATAATAGAACCATCTTCATGAAAGTTGTCATTTTATAGCTCGATAGCTCATGTACATCTTCATAAGCATTGGCTTTTTTTCTTTGTTTTTTGTAGGTTACCCTTGTGCATGACTCTTCTAAAGGCATTACTCGATTCGAGATCAACATTGTTCTAATGTGCCAAATTGATCCCCATAAGTCCCAATTCATGACTTGCATGCTTGCCTTTTAGCCTTAAGATGCTATCGACATCTTGAAGAAGTTTTTGTGAGTTAGCTAATAAGTAGCACTATTAATTCAAACATGGTTGTAGATGGAAAACTAAGGAGTTAAGTTTCAATTAACTAGTAAATCCTAACTCATGTTTGAGATACTATCATAAGTTATAATCATTAGCTGGATTTATTGGATGGTGTTATGAATAATGAGCTAGTCCTCTTGGCTTCTGTTTTGAAAGGTTATGCAATTCGTCTCTAACTATATTGCATAAACTCCATAATTGATAACAAATCACCTTTATATTTGAATCTAACTTAATCGCACCATGTAATTAACTCCATCTAAAAGGCAATTTTGAAGTTAAGTTTAGAAAAACTTGGGGAGTATTTCCAAAATGATGATAAGACGTTGCATGTATGAAAGAGATGATGCATATTTTCCAATGATTGTTGACAAAGGATATAGGTAGCATTGGAGCTTATAAGCTATTTTTGATAGCTAGCCATAATATGAAGGAGGATTTTGTGGATTTAATGGTAAACCAAATAAGCTTCGACCATATAACCTAAGGGCCTGGAGGTTTAAAGAGGACCATGAAAGATTTGTTTATAAACACTGTGGGAGAATAATGGTTCCATTTTAGTTGGTCCTCAATGGTTTTATATCGAGTGTAATAAGGTGCATATCTTATTAGGCATGTAAGACTTCTAAATTTGCTGCGCCACTCATCCCCACTTATGACCCTATTCACCTTAGCATCTAAAAGGATAAGTGTTCTTAAATGTTGAGATTCTATGGAGAGGGCTTAAAGAATGCCAGTGTTCATACCAAAACCAAGCCTTATATCCATTCCTAATCTTGAATCTGATGCCATCATTCACTATGTCCCTATTCTAAGCATTTGATTAAAGGAAAAAGAATTATACTCATTCATCCTAAGGGACTAGAGACTTTAGCTTTCAATTATGTAAGTATTTAACCATTTCACCCAAATAGATTAGGCATCAATAAATAACCTCCATATTTTATTTACTAGAAGCAGTTTATTTAAGCTTCCAATAGAGGTAATGCCTAAGCCTCCCTCTTCTTTGTTTAAATATATATCTAACCATTTAACCTTTTTGCCCTTATTATTATCTATTAACCCTATCTGTAAGAAGTTCTTTGGGATCTCTCAATGTCTTTAATAAGTTTCTAAGGCAACAAAAAGTGAGCACACCATGAAATATACATACTATTTATCAAAGAGTTGATTACTTGTTCCAATGGTTGATTTTTATTCTGATTGCATCAAATAAAGCTTGACAATATTTATATCTTATCCTTTTATTCGAGATTGTAATTCTTAACAATTTAAAAGGTAATTCTTGTTTGCTCAAACCTAATATGATTTGATAGAAGTTTTGCCCTATTAATAGAAATCACAGAAACATACATACAACTTTTCTAAATATTTATGGAAAGCTTAGAAAGTGAATTGAATAGAATGAGCAATTCCATAAGTACTTTAATTGAATTCTGAGCTAACCACTGAAAAATAAAATGTCATCTACAAAAACTAAATTGAAGAGGTTAAGCTTCTTACATATATAGTGGAATTGGAAGCTCCTGGATAAATTGATCTTTGAAGTTGTAATTCTAATAAGCACATCCAAAAAAATGGCAAACAAGCAAGGAGACCCTTTATTTGAAAGTTGGTATATAGCATCATTAACCAATATAGTAAAGGAGGCTAAACACACATCCTTTAATCTAAGTGATAAAGACCTTAGGATATACAAAAGCGTTAAGGGCTTCTAATGTAACACCCCAACATATACCCTGGAAATATTATGACATGTATTGGGTATATTAAGAGGTGAACATAATGAATTAAGTACATCTAAGTAGAGTAAGAGATATAATGGTACTTAATGTAAAAGACAAGAGTCAATGGATAATTTGTTCGCTTCAGTATGGACATACATACTTGGACATGAAATATGTATGGATGATATGTTTGCTTGGATTTTTGAATGTTATGTGAGGTAAATTGATTAAAAAGTATTCCATAAGTAAATGGGATGTCTTCGGTTAATTTGGCTATATTTTTGTGTTGCTTTTTCATAGTAAGACCGAAGTTAATTAATTAGGGATGTGTACCTTACTGAATGGATAGGTTCTGCTAAATAGATTTCTATAATTTGGCTATATCTTAGTCTGTAAACCTCCAAATTCGATAATCTTAATTGGAAATTAAACTAGAGATATAGGTCTAAAACTTTCATGAAAGAATTGATCTAAAACTTTCATGAAAGGACTGAAATTTGATTATGCCTCTAAGAGTTTTGAATTTTGGTTTGAAGTTGAGTTATGGATACTGTCCTTGTTTTTGAACAACCTATCGAGTTTTAGGTATAACTTCCAGAATAATGAACCAAATTGTATGAAATTTATTACATTAGAAAATTAAGACATAGGGGAATGAAATTGATTGTTAAGACTGTAGTCCAATGTGGGAAGTAAAGGAAGAAGAAGGACCAATATGTGATTTTTCTGAAGTTAACATATAGATTGATTAGATTAAGGCATGTGTGACGAATAATAATAAAGCATGTGTGCCCAATAGGAATAAAGCATATGTGTGAGTCTTGAAAGTTCTAGAATGGGCGTATGGAGAGGGGAGATGCACGACATTTAGGGGTTCTAAGTTCATATTTTGCTCCTCTCCATTTCACCTTCTTCATCCCATCATTTTTCATGTAAAAAATCAAACCAATCCTAGGTGGAAATCAAGGTAAAAGTTAGGGATTTTCTCTTCACCTTTATTTCTCCTTACTTTTTTATGAAGAAATGAAATTATAAGGTTGAAAGTGGGATTAAGAGGTATATTTTTGGGGTTTCTAGTTGGTGAGTCAAGCAAAGCCAAAGAAGAAGGGAAGGAAAGGCAATAAAAGACCTACTTTGTCAATTTTGAGGTTTGGTACTTGTTAATTTATGTATTTGTGTACATTTGAAAGTGTAAAATGATTCATTTATATCTGGAATGGTTGTTGGAATGATACTTTGGTGCTATTTTGGTGTTATCTTATAAAGAATTGGTTGAATATGACAAGAGATTATCATGTAGTGGAATTCTGTCTAGGGGTTTGTTGAACCAGTCACATTGTTTTGGTTATAAATCAGCCTACAAACCTTTACATTTGGTTATTTTAGTTGAATATGAAAATAAGACATCGAACTAGAAATCTCTAGAAGAGATGCTGACTTAATTCTGACTTTATGATGTTGGAAATTGAGATCTAAAATGGTGACCTGATGCTGTCCCTATTTTGGAATAGTGTGTGATATTTGTTATATAGCTCATGTGTTAGGATTCCAAATGGCTTGGTCTTTAGTGTTTTGGAAACTAGAGACACAAATGGACAAATGTCTAGAAGATCACGAAACCCAGTTCTGACTTTTTCTATACAAATATTAAGGAACAACTAGACTTCGTTTTGGGACTTGTTCCTAGACTGATAGTTTGCCTATTTTTAGACCAATTTTGGGTTTAACTTAAATTGCAATGTTTTGAGTTTTTTTTTTCGTTTATGATTTTTATTGAATCTTATGAACCTTTTGAATGTGTACTAAACTTTTTGAACATCTAGAAATAAATGAAACATGACTTACCACATATGAATTGGGAGATTAAACATTAGAATATAAGATTGAGCATAATGCATTCCAAAGAAAACTTACATGTACGTAACTGACTTTTATGCATATTTATTGCTTATGTGTATAGTATTATTATATAAATGTGATTTTGACACTTTTCTAATGGTAATAAATTATGAATTGCATGTATGAACACAAATACAAATTTTATGACTTGAAATGTATATTATATGACTTGTTAATATATAAATTGTGCAACTGTTACAGTTTGACACCATTGGTGTCCACAATTTGATGCCTTTCGGTATCCACGATTTGATACCTTCAAGTATTCACATTTCGATACCTTCGGGTTGAAAATAGTTATGCTCAAAGATTCTGATTTTGGGCATGGATTCGTTGTCCAAACACCAAGCTATAATTGATTATGGGTTGAAAACAGTTATGCTCAAAGATGTTGATGGTTTAGAAACTGTGGTGTATGGTATTATGTCTAATCATTTGAATAATGTAATATGAACCATCCTAGCAAGACGACTACTTAGAAAAGGTTTTGAGGCATATTTGGCTTTAGTAATTGATTCAAAAAGGGAGAAAGTGAACTTACAAGACATACTGGTAGTAAATGAGTTTCCTGATGTGTTACCAACAAAGTCATCGAGTTTGCCACCCGAGAGGGAGGTAGAATTATCTATTAAGATTGTATCTGGTATTGTTCTTATTTCAAGGGCACTTTATAAAATGGCTCCTACAGAGTTAAAAGAGTTGAAGATTCAATTAGAAGCTTTTGAATAAGGGTTTTATTTGGCCTAGTATGTCACAATGAGGATACAAATATGAATTTCGAGGACGAAATTCTTTTTAAGGATGAGAGAAATGTAACACCCCAATATATACCCTAGAAGTATTATAACATGTATAGAGTATATTAAGAAGTGTACATAATGGATTAAGTTCATCTAAGTCTAGTAAGAGATATAATGATACTTAATGTAAAAGACAAGAATAATTGGATAATTTGTTCGCTTCAGCATGGACATACATACTTTGGCGTGAAATATGTGAAGACATTTTTTATTTGGATTTATGAATATGATATCATGGGAATTGATGAAAGAAGTATTCCATAAGTAAATGGGATGTTTTTGGTTAATTTGGATGAATTTTTGTGTTGCTCTTGTATGATAAGACAGAAGTTAGTTGGTTTGGGATGTGTACCTCTCTGAATGTATAGGTTCCACTGAATAGATTTCTATAATTTGGCCTTATCTTGGCATGTAGACCTCTAAATTGGATAATTTTAAATGGGAATTAAACTAGAGACATAGGTATAAATTTTTTAAGGAACCAAAATCTGATTCTACCTCTAAGAGTTTTGAATTCTGGTTTGAAATTGAGTTTTGGATACTGTCCTTGTTTTCAAATAGCCTATAGTGTTTTGGGTATAACTACCGGAATAATTAAACAAATTGTATGAAATTTATTACATTAGAAAAGTAAGACATAAGGGAATGAAATTAATTGTTAAGATTGTAGGCCAATGTGGAAAGTAAAGGAAGAAGGACCAATATGCAATTTTTCTAAAGATAAGGCATGTATGACCAATAATAATAAAGCTTATTTGTCCAATAGGTATTAAGCATATGTGTGAGTCTTGAAAGTTTTGGAATGGCAAATGGAGAGGGGAGATGCACAACATTCTGGGGATTTTAAGTTCATATTTTTCTCCTCTCCATTTCACCTTCTTCATCTTATCATTTTTCATGTAAGAAATCAAGCCAATCTTAGGTGGAAATCAAGGTAAAAGTTAGGAATTTTCTCTTCACCTTTATTTCTTCTTACTTTTCTTATGAAGAAATGAAATTATAAGGTTGAAAGTGAGATTGAGAGGTATATTTTTGGTGTTCTAGTTCGTGAGTCACGTAAACCCAAAAAGGAAGGGAAGGAAAGGCAATAGGAGACCTACTTTGTCAATTTTGAGATTTGGGACTTCACTTAGTTAATTTATGTATTTGTGTACATTTGAAAGTGTAAAAGGATTCATTTAGATGTGGAATGGTTTTTGGGATGATACTTTGGTGCTATTTTGGTATTATCTTATAGAGAATTGGTTGAATATAACAAGAAATTATCGTGTAGTGGAATTTTGTCTAGGGTTTATTGAACTAGTCATATTGTTTTGATCATAAATTAGCCTACAAACCTCTAAATTTGATGATTTCAGTTTCATATGAAAATTAAGACATAAAACTAGAAATCCCTAGAGAGAATTTGACTTAGTTCTAACTTTATGATGTTGAAAATTGATATCTAAAATGGTGACTTGACAGTGCCCCTGTTTTGGAATAGCGTGTGATATTTGGTCTATAGCTCATGTGTTAGGAGTCCAAACGGTTGATCTTTGGTGTTCTGGAAACTAGTGACATAGATGGAAAATTTTCTAGAAGACCAAGAAACCCAGTTCTGACTATTTCTATACGAATATTAAGGAACGACTAGACTCTATCATGTGATTTGTTCTTGGACTGATAGTTTGCCTATTTTTAGACCACTTTGGGGTTTAACTCAAATTGCACTGTTTTGAGTTTGTTTTAATTTTCAATTTTGACCAAATCTTATCTGAACCTTTTGAATGTTTATGAAACTTTTCAAACAACTAGAAATAAATGAAATAGGACTTACCACATGTGAATTGGGAGACTAAACATTGGAATATAAGATTGAGCATAATGCATTCCAAAGAAAACTTACATATACATAAATGATTTATATGCACATTTATCACTCATATGTGTATATTATGATTATTCAAGTGTGATTTTGGCACCTTTCTAATGGTGATAAGTTATGAATTGCATGTATGAACACAGATACATATTTATTACTTGAAATGTATATCATATGACTTGTCAATATATGAATTGAGAAATTGGAAAATGGTTAAAGGAAATGTTATAGTGACTGCTCTATTGTCTTGGTGGTGGATAGATGGGCATGCTTATAGGGTTACAATGCAGCTATTACAGTTTGACACCACCGATGTCCATAGTTTAATAACTTCCAGTATCCACAGTTTGATATATCCACAGCACCTGTTATCCACACCCATAAAAAATGTGCAGGCTTAATACAGAAAAGAAATTTAACAGTCATAAATAAGAAATACAACATGACAATATGAATAATTGGTATTGATGGGCCTTTGTATTGGTTGTAGTGATGTACAATTATACTAAGAATTTGTATCAATGAGCATTGAATGTCAATATTTGGCTTATAAATGTGCATTTTTGGTATATGGATAATATGTTGAAGCATATTTGCATTATGTACTTTGCTTAAGTATGACAACATTGTTTACATGAGCATCGAATATCAATATTTAGTTCATGAATGTGAATTTATGGTATATAAGTTGTGATAATTATGAATGTGTGTGCTTGGCGGATGATTGTTGTGAATAGTCATCCAAACTAAGTATTTTCCCCACTAAGCTTTTAAGCTTAGCATGGGTGTTAATTCATGTAGGTCCAACTCATAAGAGTAAGGTATAGGGAACATTTTCAGGGACCAAGGCCAATAAATAGAAGAAAAAGTATTTTTGGAATGTGTTTTTAGTTACAGATGATTACATATGTAATGAAGAAAGGAAATTGTATATTTTCTTTTAGATTGCCATGTAAATGTAAAGATGTATTACTACTCTTAAATGATAATGTTAAGCATCGGGGAGTTTTGTAATGTGTGTATATATATAGCATTCAACCGAAATGCATGCAGTGAATGTATGTACAGGAAATGGTTGCCTTATGTATGGATGGTTGTAAGTTCCATATAGGGGGTGTTACATCTAATATGAAAAACCACGTAACTATATCAAAAACTTTTGTAAATTCTACTTTCGTTGCACAACCTTTTAATGCTTTCTTATATTTATAACACTTGAAAATTTACTAGGCTAGAAGCGAATTATCCTTTATGTTTCTCCCACTTATGAAGGCTTGTTGTCTTTTATCTGTGAGAGAATCCAAAACAATTTTGAGCCTATTGGCTAATAGTTTGAAGATGATCTTATAAGCAATAGTACAACATGATATAGGCCTAAAATTACCTAGAGAATTCAAGTTTGACTTCTTAGGAATAAGAGTCATGTATGTTATGTTTAACTACTTAAACATGTTTCCTATAGAAAAGAATTGTAAAAGTGCTTTAAGTGCAAAGGTTTTTTAACGAGCAAGGTGTTAAAGTCGTCTAAACCAAGGGCCCTCTCAAGTACAAGTGAGAATAAAACATGCTTTAAATTTAGTTCATAAAAAGGATAGATAAGGGAAGCTTATTGAAAGGAGCTAATGGCTTAGGAAATGAATTCCTTTATAAGTACTTGCAGATTTAATGGGCAACTTTGATCAAACCCCAACAAATTCTTGAAATAGTTGAACATTAATCCCTTTATCTCAAAATACTTGTTGCACATAATACCATCGTCAACAAGTCATGATATCATATTCCTGTTATTATAGTATGTGATCACATTGAAGTAGAATCTAAAGTTTTTGCCCCCTACTTTAGCCATTTAATTTTAAATCTCTACCGTAGTAGAATATGATGATGTTCAGAGCCTCAAAGTAAGCTTTAAGTATTATTCTCTCTTTGTTCTCGCCATAACATCATTAGGAGTTAAATTGACTAGAGTCTAAATGCATATCAACTCATTTTTGGATTTGGAAATTGCTCATTTGATGTTTTTAATTTTTCAAGAATAACTACTTAGAGCACAGATCTCATTTATTGGAGCCTCCACTTCAATTTGAAACTTTCATGATCCTCCATTATATTTTGCCACCCTCTTAAACAACCTCTTGAGAGGAGTGCTTCCAATCTCCAAAGCCACCTCTATATGAGTATGATCTAAACAAAGAGGTTTGTTAAAGAACCTAGAACTTGATTTAAATTTAAATAGTCATGCAATATTGACAAGGGCTCAACACAATTTCTTTCAGATTAACCAACTATCTGTTTGCCTATTTGACTAAGTGAAGAAGATCCACCGACATTTAAATCTGTAAGATGAGCAATTGATAGGCAATTCATTAGATCATCATTCTTGTATTTCTCACATAGCCTCTCTTCTTATGCTTCATGAGAGAATAGTATGCAGTTTAGGTCTCCTACTACTAGCCAAGGTTGATTTGTAAAATTCCCTATCATTACTAAATCATGATATAACCACTTCCTTTAAAATTGTAAATTCGAGGCAGACACAAAATTAATTGCAAAGGCATCCTTTGACAAATGCACTTCTAAATGGATATACTAATTTGAGGTTGATACCGTCTTCACTCTCATCTTGTTAGGGTCATACCCTATTAGGATTCTACCGTTGAGATGACATTGGTGATTTGTGATCATTTAGTAATTCTTTCCAAAAATTCCTCTGCACGAAGGCAAGCTTAAGGGCTTAACTTTAATTTCCAAAAGCGCTACAATTTGAAATTTATCCAAATTAAGATAATCCTTTATTATATGTTTTTTCTTAGGGTAGTTCATACCTTTAACATTCTAGGTCACTATCTATTCTTTAAACTATTATCTGTGCTTCACATTATATCCCAGTCATCCTACTAATTAAATCATGCTTAGGAAGTTCAACTTGAGTGTGTACTTGGAGATCACCACTAAAGTTGGCCTGACTGTTCACAGTGAGTCTGGTAGAAGAGCTACTACTATTATGTTCCTCCATTGTTCAAATTGGTGTCTTGGAGTTGGCAACTGAAGGAACTATGTCGTTCTTATTGGATTTTGGTTCATTAACCTTAGCACCTTCTGAAGAACCAGCTTGAGCATTTCGGATCTCTTCCAGAAAATCATATTTATACCTCCTTCCAGTATCTTTTCAAACCATTTTTTTGTTGTATTAGGTGGTTTCTATTGATAGCTAAGTTGAATGGTATCTTCTATTAATTTCCTTTATCAATCAAGCCTTATTATTAGCAATACTTCAGGTAAATCTTCATCAAAAGTTAACTCCACACAGATCCTTGCACAACCCACCCAGCTTGGTATTGCTGTTTGTTCATTCAAACATAGGCGGCATCCTATCGCACTAACTAGATGGCTTAGCCCAACTGTAATCTAGTGTACCAGGGGAAGATTGTGGAATTTAATCCATAACAATATGTGCCTTTGCTTAATCTCTTCAAAACTTAGTCCTAGCCTTTATTTCACTAGCAACAGAGGTTTCCTTATAATGTGATAAGGGCCCCCTTCTAGTACCTTTTGCATATTCTGGGCATATGAAAATCTGAATTAAAAAAAGGTCGTTGTTGTTAAGCAATAAGTTTTCTAAACTAGACTTAGATGAATTCCTCCTAACCCACGAGTGCATGACTAGAAAGGCGACTCTTTTGTCAACAAAGTGTCCGATAAGCATATTCGACCACCTCGTCGTGGCACCTCCTTTGGTGAAGTGACCAGCTGCAGCCTTGATGAAGCTGAATCAGCAGAAGGTGGGAAAAAAAGTTAGTTTGTAAAAATTTGACATAGTATCACTCACTACCTGAGACCATATACGCTTAGCCGGCTTTATTGTCATGGTAGTAACAAGCTCTGCAGCATTCAGCTGCTGGGCCTTCTGGGCAAGTCAGTGAGCATTTGGAAGATCTAGAATAATGGAAGCAGGATTAAGGCCATCCTTGGAGGTTTATTAATATTCAACCAACATTTTAATTCCCATTTGATTAGCAATTTCAATGGCTAAAACGTCACTTCATCCAAGACAAGATTACCAAGAAACAAAATGGATGCTTCACTGTGACTTAATGTGACACATCTTTTCAAAGACAATTTGTATTAAACCGATGTACATATATATATAGCGGGGAATGTTGAGAAAAAATTACATTATTAATGTGTCAAATGGCGGGACACACGACTCCATCAATGGACACAGTCAAAGACAGCAATAATTAGGCCTACCTAAAAGGGATGAAGCACCACAAGATCCGCAAGCTATATATATGCTTCTACTATTAATCACTTCGGATGACAGGGACGGCTATCATCTTTTTTTAGTGCCCTACTACCTCTTTCTATTACTGAAAGTGGATAATGAAATGATCCAGCCATGAAACAACTGCCTCGTTACATATCGGATTTAACGCTAAAGTTAATTTTACTTAGTGCGGAGAGTAATTTTCACCACATTGATTAAAAATAATCAACGTAAGGATTTATGAATGTAGGTAAAACAATTACATTTCCTTTTGTAAAAATAATCTGTGTTGCTACTTAGTGGTTTATCATATCCAGGGAAAAAAGCAGATTAAATTAATGGACTCGCGTTTCGGGCAAACCAGAGGTTTCCAGCTATGGATTTAACATTTCAAAGACCAAATAGCCAATTAGGCGAAATTGAAAGGTTAAGTTCCTTGATCTGATCTGGTCCATAATTATTTAAACATCGAATAAGTGCAACTCTTTGACACAACCAAGGGATTGAGACACCTGACTTCTATGCTTGAGAAGGCCTCGTGTGGGCTGGAACTCTTTCGGCCACTTTGAGGTACTGCTTTGCATAAAAGCAATTTTTCCCAACGTTTAAAAAACGATTATAGAAGAAAAATCAAAGTTTTGGAAAATGACAACTTATAATTGAAATGATTAGAAATTAATGTAGTATATATATTACTTGGCTAAGCTTAATAAGTAAAGACAATTTTGGCTCACGCCCATGATTCAATTTTCCTAATTGAATCACCAAAATTATTGAAGGATGCTCCTTGGATTCATATTCAACACTTGAATGAGGATTGTTACAATCAACTGTGATTGAATTTTACATTGAAATCAAAAGGTTTTGTTTAAATAAAAAGTACAAGATAAGTAATTGATCTTTCAATATGTATGTCAATTTTGTGACAACTAAAGCACATTTCCAGGAATCAGAAAATGAAATTCTTATAATAATTTTCCAGTTTTATTTACATGCATGTGCAGTTCTGCTGAATGCCATCATGTTGGACCAATGGTGGTTGACAAATAAAAATTCCTTTATGTTTTGATAATTATAAAATATATAATAAATTATTTCAGGAATTTAATTAAAGGCCCAATGCAATTTCAAGTGATAATTTTCAAGGATGCAAGTGATAGACAATGTTCAAAGTCAAATCCACAAATGTCAAGGAGATAAAATATCAAGAAATCAAGTCAGTAATAATCTACTATGATCCAAAGAAGATAGACAACGTGCAAAAAGAGATCTTAGTGAAGATTATGGATAGAGATCTTGAAAGATTGAAGATTATCTGAAGATTTATCCGTTGGAGAAATTCCAGTCGACTACAAACTTGTTCAGTCGACTAAAAATTACATATCTGGAAAGTGGGGCTCATTCCAGTCGACTACAAACATTTCCAGTCGACTACAAATCATTCCAGTCGACTGATTAAAGAGCGGAGAAGCAAAAACGTTTGTTCCAGTCGACTAGCAC